>JBCFYV010001317.1:0-48822 GCA_039000515.1 Timema cristinae | reverse complement strand
CCCCAAAAGACAAGCGGTAGGTAAACACTGTCCCAATGACAAGACGGTAGGAAACACTGTCCCAATGACAAGACGGTAGGTAAAACTGTCCCAAATGAAAGACGGTAGGTAAAAAAATGTCCCAACGACAAAGGGTAGGTAAACACTGTCCCAATGACAAGAGGGTAGGTAACACTGCCCAACTGACAAGACGGTAGGTAAACACTGTCCCAACTGACAAGAAGGTAGGTAAAACACTGCCCAACTGACAAGACGGTAGGTAAACATACTCCCAACTGACAAAAAAGGTAGGAAAACAATGTCCCAACTGACAAGACGGTAAATAAAACTGTCCCAACTGACAAGACGGTAGGTAAACTTACCCAAACTGACAAGACGGGGGGTAAACATTCCCAAATGACAAGACGGTAGGTAAAACACTTCCCAATGACAAGACGGTAGGTAAACATACCCCCAACTGACAAGACGGTAGGTAAACACTGTCCCAACTGACAAGACGGAGGTAAACTTTACTCCCAACTGACAAGAAGGTAGGTAAACACTGTCCCAACTGACAAGACGGTAGGTAAACATACTCCCCAACTGACAAGAAGGTAGGTAAACACTGTCCCAACTGACAAGACGGTAGGTAAACACGGTCCCAACTGACAAGACGGTAGGTAAACATACCCCCAACTGACAAGACGGTAGGTAAACACTGTCCCAACTGACAAGACGGTAGGTAAACATACTCCCAACTGACAAGAAGGTAGGGTAAACACTGTCCCAACTGACAAGACGGTAGGTAAACACTGTCCCACTGAAAAGAAGGTAGGTAAACACTGTCCAACTGACAAGACGGTAGGTAAACACTGTCCCAACTGACAGAGAGGTAGGTAAACATGTCCCAACTGCAAGACGGTAGGTAAACCTGCCCCAAAAAGACAAGACGGTAGGTAAAACATACTCCCAACTGACAAGAAGGTAGGTAAACCTACCCCAACTGACAAGACGGTAGGTTAAACACTGTCCCAAAACTGACAAGACGGTAGGTAAACATACTCCCAACTGACAAGAGGGTAGGTAAACACTGCCCCCGACTGACAAGACGGTAGGTAAACATACTCCCAACTGACAAGAAGGTAGGAAACATCCCCAACTGACAAGACGGTAGGTAAACACTGTCCCAATGACAATACGGTAGGTAAACACTTTCCCAATGACAAGACGGTAGGTAAACATACTCCCAACTGACAAGAAGGTAGGTAAACATACCCCCAACTGACAAGACGGTAGGTAAACACTGTCCCGGACTGACAAGACGGTAGGTAAACACGCCCCAACTGACAAGACGGTAGGTAAACACTGTCCAACTGACAAGACGGTAGGTAAACACTGTCCCAACTGACAAGACGGTGGGTAAACATATCCCCAACTGAAAAGACCGTAGGTAACACTGTCCCAACTGACAAGACGTAGGTAAACACTGTCCCAACTGACAAGACGGTAGGTAAACACTGTCCCAACTGACAAGACGGAGGTAAACACTGTCCCAACTGACAAAAGGTAGGTAAACACTTTTCCCAACTGACAAGACGGTAGGTAAACATACTCCCAACGACAAGAAGGTAGGTAAACACTGTCCAACTGACAAACGGTGGGAAAAACACTGCCCAAAACTGACAAGACGGTAGGTAAACATACCCCAACGACAAAACGGTAGGAAAAACACTGTCCCAACTAAACAAGACGGTAGGTAAACATTTTTCCCATCGACAAGACGGTAGGTAAACATACCCCCAACTGACAAGACGGTAGGTAAACACTGTCCCAACTGACAAGACGGTGGGTTTAAACAAAATCCAACTGACAAGAAGGTAGGTAAACACTGTCCCAACTGACAAGACGGTAGGTAAACATACCCCAACTGAACAAGAAGGTAGGTAAACATGTCCCAACTGACAAGACGGTAGGTAAACACTGTCCCAAACTGACAAGACGGTAGGTAAACATACCCCCAACTGAACAAGACGGTAGGTAAACACTGTCCCAACTGACAAGACGGAAAGGTAAACATACTCCCAACTGACAAGAAGGTAGGTAAACACTGTCCAAACTGACAAGACGGTGGTAAACACTGTCCCAACTGAAAAAAGGTAGGTAAACACTGTCCTAACTGACAAGACGGTAGGTAAACACTGTCCCAACTGAAAAGACGGTGGTAAACACTGTCCAACTGACAAGACGGTAGGTAAACATACTCCCAACTGACAAGAAGGTAGGTAAACATACCCCCAACTGACAAGACGGTAGGTAAACACTGTCCCAATGACAAGACGGTAGGTAAACATCTCCCAACTGACAAGACGGTAGGTAAACACGGGCCCGACGACAAAGACGGTAGGAAACTTTAATCCCAACTAAACAAGAAGGTAGGTAAACATCCCCCCAAAACGGACAAGACGGAAAGGTAAACCCCCTGCCCCCAACTGACAATACGGTAGGTAAACCTGTCCCAACTGACAAGACGGTAGGTAAACATACTCCCAACGCAAAAAAGGTAGGTAAAAAATACCCCCCAAGGAAAAAGACGGTAGGTAAAACACTGTCCCACCGGGGACAAGCCGGTAGGTAAACACTGTCCCACCAACTGACAAGCGGTAGGTAAACACTGTCCCAACTGACAAGACGGTAGGTAAACATACTCCCAACTGACAAGACGGTAGGTAAAAATATCCCAACTGACAAGAGGAAGGTAAACATACTCCAAACTGACAAGAAGGTTAGGTAAACATACCCCCAACTGACAAGACTGCAACCCCCCCCTTATATTTTATAAGGGAAGAGGCGTAAATTAGGTAAAGAGTTACCTGAAATAAAAAAACAATTTTATTCAGTCAAAAAAGAACAATAAACAAGTTTACCCCAAAATCACACCGCGTGAAGCGCGCTTTTTCCGTCCCCGCGGAAGTCAATTAATCAAAGGTAAACATAAACTTTTCCTCCCCCAAACAAAAAGTTACATTAAATCCATCAAAGGTAAACGGCCCCGGGATCTCAGGGGGACAGGGTTTCTTTGGTTACTTCGTTAAATTGGTTAGTTCCTAAACTGGTTACTCAAGCGTTTTAAGTTTTTCCCCCCATATAAATATATATCTTTTTTACAGACGCCCGTAGCAAACGTGGAAACGTCCATAGCAATTAAACAAGGCCACAAGGTAATTAATTAAACTTAACAACCCTGGGGCGTTTAACTTGGCGAACAAAGATGAGTCCGAAACAGCTAATTTTGAAAATAACATAGGCTGGGTTTGGGAACCCGGGAAAGGGCCCAATCTCAGGCTTAAAAGCTAAATTGGGCAAATGAAATGAAGTACATTTGAATAGGGCCCAGGACCCGGGAATATAATTTGGTGGCGAAAGCGCCGGGTCTAATTTCCCCACGATAAGCGGGGTAGCATAGTCAATATTCAAATTAAAACAAAAGTTAATAATAAATCCAATAAGTAATTTAGAAAGAGTTCCCCCCATGACCCCGAAATAGTAATTTGGTAGGAAAGTAATATCCCCCCCCGAAAACCCATCGCTGCCCTCACCTCTTATCCTCGAGCCGGTGGGGTTAGTAAGTGACCTGAGTTTCCCGGTACCGCTAGTATTTATAACGAAATTAATTCTCAAAAAAAGGGGGGGGGCGGATCAAAAGGAAAAGGGAAAAGGTTGGAGAACCTTACAAACAAGGGGGGAGGAGGTTCGAGACTCATATGAACACCTTCACCTTCCCCCGAAGCTCGGCGAAGGCGGAAAGGGAAAATCTTCTATCCACTTCTCTGTGGCCGAAAACGTGGTCCGACCCCTCGTATGCCGGCGGCCGGACACGCCTTCGGGTCATTTTTCGATGTTTTTGGGGCGAGAGCGTAGGTCGCCGGTCAAGCAAGTCCGGTTTTGACTCATTGGCTGTCCCAGTTGGCGAGTTGGTTACCAGTAATTCTTTTAAAAACGCCAGTCCCAGTTGGTCTGTCCGGTTGGTGAGTTTTTGTTACAATGTAAGTTTTTTACATCCTCCCCCCCTGCGGGATGCCCAGAAGGAGTCCTCAGCAGTAGGGTAACGGCAGGGTGGTACCTTTCCTGCCGTTAGTGGCGACAATGGGGGTTGATCCACACGAACCTTCAGACAGTCCTTGGAAAGCCGGCCTCTTGGTCAAGTAGTAAGCCCCCCCGGTAGTGGCGCTCTGACGATCGGGGGTAGCTCACCCGGAGTACCCGCCGGCACTGACGCTCTCGCTCTCCCTTTTTTTCTGCGACCTTTGAAGCTGAGAACTCGTCCCACATATCAGTTTCGGCCCAGCCAGCCTCTCTTCTGAGACGACGCGTTGAAAATCTCGCCCCAAACCAAAAAAGGGGAAAGGGGGGGGAAGGGTGAAGACCCTCTCTGAGAACAAATAAACTACAAGTTACAAAAATAATATAAGTGTACAGTCTACAATGCTCTGACACGGCTGCTGGCGGCGCAGTCCAATCTAACCGTTCATCACGGAAATTATGCGCATCCACTTTAGGCTATGCCTCCAAGTAGACCAAACAGGAACAAGAGTGTTCTACAAGGGCAAGCACAAGCATTCATCTTCCTTTTTTTCATATTTTGTACGCGCGCACACACAAATGCGAAAAGGGTTCTTCCAATTCCCAGAGCGACATTCAAACATAAGTCACTAACCATTAGATATAATAGAAGTTCGGGTAGGCCTACCCCTAAGATTTGAATCAATGTCCAATATTAACAAATAAACATAACTAAAAATAAACCCTAAACTTATACACTATATACACAAAATAAAAACTTAACCAATAACACGTCCTGCCTTCTTGCACAGGGACGGTGGGACCAATAAAGTCACACGCCTTAGGTGGCTAACGTGGGCGCGGGGGGGGGTTTTCAGAAGGGGTTCCGCAATGTCCAAGTAAGGACTGGACAGGCGTTGGAACTTCGATGTGCCATGGCCCACTCCATTTGAATGCCGCTTAGCCGAACGTCTTGTCATCGCCGAGCTCAAGGGGGAAGCATTTACAAACAAATTTGTCACCCACATTAAAAGGGGACGGGGACCACTCCCCGATTGTAAGTAGCGCTTTTTTTCCTCCTAGCTTTAACAAAATTTTTTTTTAGGCAGTTCACCTTCTCTTCAAAGGGGCGGTCATGGGCGTCAGAAAAAGAGCGGGTCAAACCCAGTATGTTAAGAGGGGGGGGGGGGTTTTAAAACCCTATTCAAGAAGACCGAGGCAGGAGTGGCTCCCCACTGACTCGTGGTACGCAGAGTTGAACGCGACCCTTCAGAAAGTCGAGGTCCTTGTCCCAATGAAGTGGCCTGGTGGTGGAAAATAGTTACGCCACTTTAAATTTCCTATTAAAACGCTCAACGTGGTTGGGGGGGGGTAGTATGGGCTGGTGGTCACGTGTTTGACCCCCCACGAAAGCACAGTCTTTGAAAAGCCTTCGAACGGAAACAGGGGCATTGGGCACTAACCAAAAACCTTAGGGGTTTTCCCAGAACGCCCCCCCACCCGCTAGATAAAGGCATTCACAGTCGTGATGCCTTTTATGTTCCTAAGGGGAATTAACACCACAAATTTAGAAAATGAAACCAGCACTACCCCAAAAAAAAGCGTGTTTTTCCCTGGGAGGAACGCGTAAGGGGCCAACTAGTCAACAAAAAAAATTTTCCCAGGGGGCGTGTGGCAACGTCGCAGAATGAAAAACCAAAATTTCGAGTTTTGTGGGGTTTGGCCCTTTGGCAGGCCCTCACACTTCGCACCCACTCCCTCACGTCCTTGGGCAAGTTGGGCCTAAAAACTCTTTGGAAACTTTTCTTCTCATTTTGAGCACCCCACAATGCCCCACCCAAAACAGAATCGGGGAAGTACTTAAGTAGCATAGGCCTGAGCTTCTCGGGGAAATAGTATTTGGGTCCCCCCTAATATTAGTCACTAAAGGGGACCCTTGCGCAGGCTTATTTTCCCCAAACTACTTCCCCAGTTTTTTAATCCTATCTACGAGCTTTTTTACAAAATTCATCCTCGGCCTAAATTGGCACCAATTAAAAAAAATTCTGGGGATTTTTGAATCCCCGCCTAGCTTTTCCCGCCCGCTTCATCTCCTACAGGGTCCAGTCCTTGCCACCCGGAAAAAGCATCAGCACAACTTCCTTTAACCCGCGACATGGGGTAGGGGAAGGAAAAACCTAGAAAGCCTCCAGATCCAGGCGGCCTATTTTAACCCAGCTGTTTGGGGTTGGTTCCAAAAGCCGGGGGTCAGCGCCATGTTGCCCTTTTATACAGGTCAAACTTTTTTTAAGCTTAGTGGGTTCTGAGAACTTTTCTACTGCGAAAACACAACCTAGGAAATTCCTTTTTCGTAGGGTAATGTACTTTTTCAGCAGCATTTAAGGTTTTTGCTGGGGGACGCTCCGGCCTACCATCCTTTGGGGTTCGCTGGGGAAAGCACCGCGCCGAGGGGAAATTGACGACGCTTCAAACATGTAAAAAAAAAGGG
The DNA here is from genome assembly GCA_039000515.1 of Timema cristinae. Classification (NCBI taxonomy): domain Eukaryota; kingdom Metazoa; phylum Arthropoda; class Insecta; order Phasmatodea; family Timematidae; genus Timema; species Timema cristinae. Next base: position 42,296 of record JBCFYV010001317.1, on the reverse strand, counting down.
AGGGAAGCGGGCATGCGCAATACCGCCGGAGAGACAAGGTCCCCGTTTGAGGGCGGAAAAGGGGCCCAGCCCACCCCACAAAACAGCCCCTTTTTCTTGGCGTTGGGTAAGCTAAATCAGAGAAAGAGGATAAACTGGCGGTAATTAAGCGAAAAATCCCAAAAAACCCAAAAGAAGTTCCCCCTTTAAAAATTTTTCGGGGGAGGAAGTCAGAATAGGCTTGACTCGTCAGGGTCAACGAGCAAATTTCCCCGGGAAAAAACATTCCCAGATAACGGGACAGACTCCTTGCCTGTAACCTTTCGGGATTAACGTGAGTCCCGCAGAGCGCAGACGTTCTAAAACCCGGTTTTCGTGACGCAAAAAGGTCTGAAGTGAATTACTATAAATGCAAATTTCAACGAGATAATTGAAAACAAATTTTTAAAAAAATTTTTTTTAAATCGGCAAGAATCTGAATTCTAACACTCCTACAAGCGCTTGTCCCCCGCAACTAATGCCTAAACGGGACGCGGTTTAAATTCATAAAAACCCGCCACGGAGTTCAAAGGGGGTAAATTTTTTGGATGGCTTGAGAGCGCGCATTGGAGGAAGTGCGGGTTTAAGATCAATGGACGTAATACCTGGCTTTTACCAAGGGTGTTGGAATGCGACTCTAGGCTAGGCATGAAAAAGGAACGAAAAACAAGTTTCTTATTAAGTTTCCTGTAGTCAACAAGGGGGCGATCCCCTTGCCATTGCGGGGAATAATGAAAAGGGGGGCTGGCATAAGGTGATTTAACGGGGCGAATGACCCTTTTTTTTCAAGTCGAAAAAGATCTCTAAAAATCTCCATTTTGGGAGGAGGGGCATGAGAGGCCCTTACCGTACGGGGATGTTTGGGCAAGAGAAACAATTGTCGTAAGGGAGGATGTGCTTTCCCCCACCTATCAGTGATTACATCAGAAAACCGGTTAACTACCCTTTGAATGGCCTCTTTATCCCTATCCAAAGGAAACAAGCATGGCGGCGTTTTCTCGGGGCGCAAAAAGAGACAAATTCCCCCCCGGCGCAAACCAAAGGAGACAATACGGTTTTCCCTTTTCCCACCTTTGCGTTGGTCTCAAACAAAAAAAAATCGTTCCCCAAAAATCATGCAAACGGGGGGTCGGACTACGTAAAAGGAACGTTTCCCGAAAAACCTGTCAATTTTAAAGGAGAGACTACCTTAGGTCTACCATTAAACAATTGCCTTCGCAACAGTGTACATTTCGGGCCATTATTCTTCACACATAATATTAACTTTGCCCCCCAAAAAATACCAAAAGTTTCTCACTAATAAGGAGTTGTGGGGCCCCCATATCAAATAACCCTAAACATCCCAAGGGCCATACAAACATTAAAAAATTTTAAAACTACGCTCGCTACCATTTTGCAACCCCCCCCCTTAATATCTATAAGGTGAGAGAGGGCAGTAAATTAGGTAAAGAGTTCCCTTTAAGAACAAACAAATTTTATTAGTCAAAAAGAACAAAACAAGCTGAGAAAAAACAACAAAACCGGGGTGAAGCGGGGCTTTTCCGTCCACCCGGGGGAAGTCAATTACATCAAAAGGTAAACATAAACAAAACCTCCCAAAACAAATCAGGGTTACATTAAAACCATAAAAGGTAACGGCCGGGATCTCAGTGACTGGTCCTTTGGTTTTTACTTTCGTTAAATTGGTTAGTTCCTAAAGGTTACTCTGCGTTTAAGTTATCCACCCTAGAAATAAATTAATCTTTCTTAAAAGAACGCCCGTAGCAAACGTGACGCCCTAGCAATTAAACAAGGCCACAAGGTAATAATAACTTAAAAAACCCCTTTAGGCGTTTAACTTGGCGAACAAAGATGAGTCCAGAAACAGCTTTACTTGAAAAATAACATAAGCTGGGTTTCGAACCAGGACCTGCAATCTCAGGCTAAAAGCTAATATTGGCAAATGTTATTGAAGAAAATTTGAATAGGGCCCAAGACCCTGAATATAATTTGGTGGGGGAAAGCGACGGTCTAACTCCCAGCAGCGATAACGCTAGCATAGTAAAATTTCAAAAATAAAAAAGTTAATAATAAAAGTCCCAAAGTATTTTAGAAAGAGTTCCCCCCATGACGCGAAATATAATTTTGGTAGGAAAGTAATTCCCCCAAACCCCCCCAGTCGCCCCCCCTCACCTCTTATCCTCGAGCCGGTTTGGGGGTAGAAAATGGACCTGAGATCCCGGTAACCGCTAGATTTATACAAATAAAATTCTCAGAGAAGGGGGGCGGATCGAAGGAAAGGAAGGTTGGAGAACATTACAACAAGGGGGGAGGAGAGGTTGGACTCTTATCAACACCTAGCACCTTCTCGAACTCGGCGAAGGCGGGAAACGGAACTCTTTTTCCTCTTCTCTGCTGGGCCGAACACGTGGGGCCCAGCCTCGTTGCGGCAGGCGCGGCACGCCTTCAGTCAGTTCGATGTATTTGGCGAGAGCGTAGGTCGCCCGTCAAGCTTTGTGCCCCCGTGTTGCTCAGTTGGCTGTCCCAGTTGGCGAGTGTTTTTACCATGAAGTCGTTTACATCCCTGTTCCCATTTTCCGTCCCCAGTTGGTGAGTGTTGTTACAAGTAAGTTGTTACAAGCGGTAGGTAAACCCCTGTCCCGAATGACAAACGGTAGGTAACCCTGTCCCAATGAAAGACGGTAGGTTAAACACCTGTCCCCCAAAAGAAAGACGGTAGGTAAAACACCCGTCCCAAATGACAAATACGGTAGGTAAACCTGGTCCCAACGACAAGAAAGGTAGTAAACATACCCCCCAATGACAAGACGGTTTGGTAAACACGTCCCAACTGACAAGCGGTAGGGTAAAAAACTGCCCAACTGACAAGAAGGAGGTAAAAAACTGGGCCCCCTGACAAGCGGTAGGGTAAACACGGTCCCAAAAATGACAAGACGGTAGGTAAACCGTCCCAACTGACAAACGGTTTGGGTAAACACTGTCCCAACTTACAAGACGGTAGGTAAACACGTCCCAATGACAGGGCGGTAGGTAAACATGTCCCAACTGACAAACGGTAGGTAAAACGTTCCAAACTGACAAGACGGTAAGTAAAACACTGCCCAACTGACAAGACGGTAGGGGAAACCACGTCCCAACTGACAAGACGGTAGGTAAAACACTGTCCCAACTGACAAAGACGGTAGGTAAACACTGTCCCAACTGACAAGAAAGGTAGGTAAACATGTCCCAAATGACAAGACGGTAGGTAAACACGTCCCACCCGACAAGAAGGTAGGTAAACACTGTCCCGACTGACAAGACGGTTGGTAAACCGTCCCAACTGACAAGACGGTATAAACACGTCCCAACTGACCAAAGGTAGGTAAACATACCCCCAAAGACAAGACGGTAGGTAAACACTGTCCCAACTGACAAGAAAGGTAGGGGAAACAACCCCCCCAACGACAAGGACGGTAGGTAAAACTGTCCCGACTGACAAGCGGAGGTAAACACTGTCCAAAAGACAAGACGGTGGTAAAAACCCCCCAATGACCAAGACGGTAGGTAAAAAACTGTCCCAACTGGGCAAGACGGTAGGTAAAACAACCCCGACTTTACAAGGGCGGTAGGTAAAAACTGTCCTAACTGACAAGACGGTAGGTAAACACTGTCCCAACTGAAAGACGGTAGGTAAAACATACCCCCAACTGACAAGACGGTAGGAAAAACATTTGGCCCAATGACAGACGGTAGGTAAACATACCCCCAATGACAAAACGGTAGGTTAAACCCTGCCCCAAAAGACAAGGACGGGGGGTAAACCACGTCCCAAACTGACAAGACTAGGTAAACATACCCCCAAACTGACAAGACGGTAGGTAAACACTGTCCCAATGACAAGAACGGTAGGTAAACACTGTCCCAACTGACAAGACGGTGGTAAACAACCCCAACTGACAATACGGTAGGTGTAAACACTTCCAATTTACAAAAGGTAGGTAAACACTGTCCCGCTGACAAGACGGTAGGTAAACACTGTCCTAAATGGAAAGACGGTAGGTAAACATCCCCCAAATGACAAGACGGTAATTAAACACTGTCCCAACTGACCAAGACGGTAGGGAAAAACATACTCCCAACTGCCCAAACGGTAGGTAAACATACCCCCCCGACAAGACGGTAGGGTAAAACACTGTCCCAACGACAAACGGTGGGGTAAACAAAACCCCCAAATGACAAGACGGTAGGTAAACATGTCCCAACTGACAAAAACGGTAGGTAAACACTTCCCAATGACAAGACGGTAGGTAAACACTGTCCCAAGAAAGGGACGTTAGGTAACACTTCCCGACTGACAAGACGGTAGGAAACCTGTCCCAACGACAAGAAGGAGGTAAAACGTCCCGATGACAAGACGGTAGGTAAAACATTTGTCCCGACGGGCCCAGAACGGTAGGTAAACACTTTTCCCGACTGACAAGACGGTAGGTAAACACTGTCCCGATTTACAAGACTAGGTAAACACTGTCCCACTGACAAGACGGAAAGGTAAAAACTTCCCAACTGAAAGACGGTAGGTAAACACCTGTTCCAAAACTGACAAGACAGAGGTAAACATTGTCCCAACAAGACAAGACGGTGGGGTAAACCCCTGTCCCAACTGACAAGAGGTAGGTAAAACTGTCCTAAACTGACAAGAAGGTGGTAAACATACCCCCAACTGACAAGGACGGTAGGTAAACACTGTCCCAACTGACAAACGGTAGGGTAAACACTGTCCCAAATGACAAACGGTAGGGTAAACACTGTCCCCGACTGACAAGCGGTAGGTAAACACTGTCCGACTGACAAGAAGGTTTAGGTAAACACGTTCCAACTGACAAGACGGTAGGTAAACACTGTCCCAACTGACAAGAGGTAGGTAAACCTGTCCCCCTGACAAGACGGTAGGTAAAACTGCCCAACGACAAACGGTAGGAAACACTTTTCCCAACGACAAGACGGTGGTAAACATACCCCGACTGACAAGACGGTGGTAAACAACTGTCCCAACTGCCAGACGGAAGGTAAACAAACTCCAACGACAAGCGGTAGGTAAAAATACTCCCAACTGACAAGGACGGTAGGTAAACACGTCCCAACTGACAAGCGGTAGGGTAAAACACGTCCCAAACTGACAAGACGGTAGGTAAACACTGCCCCCGACTGACAAGCGGTAGGTAAACACTGTCCCCAATGACAATAAGGTAGGTAAAACAAGTCCCGACTGACAAGACGGTAGGAAACACTGTCCCGACTGAAAAAGACGGTAGGTAAACACTTGTCCCGACTGACAAGACGGTAGGTAAACACGTCCCGACTGACAAAACGGTAGGAAAAACACTGTCCCAACTGACAAGACGGTAGGTAAACACTGTCCCAATGCAAGACGGTAGGTAAACCCTGTCCCAACTGACAAACGGTAGGGAAACACTTTCCCAACTGACAAGACGGTAGGAAAAATACCCCAACTACAAGACGGTAGGAAAAACTGTCCAACTGAAAGACGGTAGGTAAACACGTCCCGACTGACAAAAAGGTAGGTAAACATACTCCCAACTGACAAAAAGGGTTTAGGAAAACACTGTCCCGACGACAAGACGGTAGGTAAACATACCCCCCAACTGACAAGACGGTAGGTAAACATTTTCCCACGACAAGACGGTAGGTAAACACTGTCCGCCCTGACAAGAAGGTAGGAAACATACTCCAAATGACAAGACGGTAGGTAAACACTGTCCCAAAGACAAGACGGAGGTAAACACTGTCCCAAACTGACGCGGTAGTAAACACGTCCCGACGACAAGAAGGTAGGTAAACACGTCCCCAAGACAAGACGGTAGGTAAACACGTCCCAACTGCCAAAAGGTAGGAAAACATACCCCCAACGACAAGTTACGGTAGGTAAACACTGTCCCAACTGACAAGACGGTAGGTAAAACATCCCCCAAAGACAAGACGGTAGGTAAAACAGTCCAAACTGCAAGACGGTGGAAACATACTCCCAACCTCAAGACGGTAAGAAACATCCCCCCCAATGGCCAAGACGGGTAGGTAAAACATGTCCCAACTGACAAGACGTTAGGTAAAACATACTCCCACCGACAAGACGGTAAGAAAAAACAACCCCAACTGACAAGACGGTAGGTAAAAATCCCCCCAACTGACAAGACGGTAGGTAAACACTGTCCAACTGACAAGACGGTAGGTAAAAACACGTCCCCAACTGACAACACGGTAGGTAAACACTGTCCCAACTGACAAGACGGTAGGAAACCCAATGTCCCGAGACAAGAAGGTGGAAACACGTCCCGACTGAAAAGACGGTAGGTAAACACTGTCCCAACTGACAAGGAAGGTAGGTAAACACTGCCCCAAAATGACAAGACGGTAGGTAAACATACTCCCCCTGACAAGAAGGTAGGTAAACACTGTCCCAACTGAAAGACGGAGGTAAACCACTGTCCCAACTACCAAGACGGTAGGTAAACACTGTCCCAACCCTGACAAGAAGGTAGGTAAACAAAACCCCCAACGACAAGACGGTAGGTAAACACTGTCCCCAACTGACAAGGAGGTTTGATAAACATACCCCCAAATGCAAGACGGTAGGAAAAAACACTGTCCCAACTGTCAAGACGGAAAGGGTTAAACACTGTCCCAATTTGACAAGAGGTAGGAAAACACTGTCCCAACTGACAAGAAGGTAGGTAAAAACTGTCCCACTGACAAGCGGTAGGTAAACACTGTCCCAACTGACAAAACGGTAGGTAAACACTGTCCCAACTGACAAGACGGTAGGTAAAACTGTCCCAAAATGACAAGGGTTTCGGTAGGTAAACACTGTCCCAACTGACAGACGGTAGGTAAACACTGTCCAATGACAAGACGGTAGGTAAACATGTCCCAACTGACAAGACGGGTGGGGAAAAAACTGTCCCAATGCAAGAAGGTAGGTAAACACTGTCCCAACTGACAAGACGGTAGGTAAACATACTCCCAACTGACAAGAAGGTAGGTAAACAACCGTCCAATGGACAAGACGGGTAGGTAAACACTGTCCCAATGACAAACGGTAGGTAAACCACTACCCAAACTGACAAGACGGAGGTAAACATGGCCCCAATAAACAAGACGGTAGGAAACACTGCCCCAAACTGACAAGACGGTAGGTAAACATACCCCCAACTGCAAGACGGTAGGTAAACACTGTCCCAACTGACAAGACGGTAGGTAAAAATACTCCCAACTGACAAGAAGGTAGGTAAACACTGTCCCAACTGACAAGACGGTGGGTTTAAAACATACTCCCAACTGACAAGAAGGTAGGTAAACACTGTCCCAACTGACAAGACGGTAGGTAAACACGTCCAATGCAAGACGGTAGGAAAACATACCCCCAAATGACAAGCGGTAGGTAAACTGTCCCAACTGACAAGACGGTAGGTAAACATACTCCCAATACAAGAAGGTAGGTAAACACTGTCCCAACTGACAAGACGGTAGGTTAAAACTGTCCCGCTAAAAAAAAGGAAGGTAGGTAAACCACTGTCCCAATGACAAGACGGTAGGTAAACAAACTGTCCCAACTGACAAGACGGTAGGTAAACACTGTCCCAATGACCAAAACCGGTAGGCCCTAACACTGTCCCAAATGAAAGAGGTAGGTAAACATACTTCCCAACTGAAAAAAGAAGGTAGGTAAACTACCCCAATGACAAGACGGTAGGTAAACACTGTCCCAACGAAAGACGGTAAGGTAAACAACTCCCAACTGACAAGACGTAGGTAAACACTGTCCCGACTGACAAGACGTAGGTAAACTTTACCCCCCAACTGACAAAAGGTGGAAAAAATACCCCCAACTGACAAGACGGTAGGTAAACACTGTCCCAACTGACAATCGGTGGTAAAACGTCCCAACTGACAAAGACGGTGGGTAAAATACTCCAATACAAGAAGGTAGGTAAACAACCCCCAACTGCAAACGGTAGGTAAACCCTGTCCCGACTGCAAGACGGTAGGTAAAACTGTCCAACTGCAAACGGTAGTTAAACACTGTCCCAATTTACAAGACGGTAGGTAAACACTTTTCCCAATTTGACAAGACGGTAGGTAAACATACCCCCAAATGACAAGACCGTAGGTAAACAACTGTCCAAACTGACAAGACCCGGGGGGTTAAAACTGTCCCAACTGACAAGACGGTAGGTAAACACGTCCCAACTGACAAGACGGTAGTAAAACACGTCCCAACTGAAAGAAGGTAGGTAAACCTGTCCCAACTGACAAAGCGGGTAGGAAACATACTCCCAACTGCAAGAAGGTAGGTAAACACTGTCCCAAGACAAGACGGTGGTAAACATGCCCCAAAACTGACAAGAGGGAGGGTAACATAACCCCCAACTGAACAAGACGGAAGGTAAACACTGTCCCAACTGACAAGACGGTAGGAAACACTGTCCCAACTGACAAGACGGTGGGGTAAACATACCCCCAATGACAAGACGGTAGGTAAACACTGTCCCAAATGACAAGACGGTAGGTAAACATACCCAATGACAAGAAGGTAGGTAAACACTGTCCCAACTGACAAGACGGTTAGGTAAACTACTCCCAACTGACAAGAAGGTAGGTAAACACTGTCCCAAGAAAACGGTAGGTAAACACTGTCCCAACTGACAAACGGTAGGTAAACTTTCCCCCAAAAATGACGGGAGGTAGGTAAACACTGTCCCAACTGACAAGACGGTGGTAAACATACTCCCAACGACAAGAAGGTAGGTAAACACTGTCCCAATGACAAGAGGTAGGTAAAACTGTCCCAACTGAAAAGAAAGGATTTTAAAAACACTGTCCTAACTGACAAGACGGTAGTAAACACTGTCCCAACTGACAAGACGGTAGGTAAAACACTGACCCAAATGACAAGACGGTAGGTAAACATACTCCCAACTGACAAGAAGGTTTGGTAAAACATACCCCCAACTGACAAAGACGGTAGTAAAACTGTCCCAAATGACAAGACGGTGGGTTTAAAAATACCCCAACTTACAAGACGGTAGGTAAACACTGTCCCGACTGACAAGACGGTAGGTAAACATTCTCCCACCTGACAAAAGGTAGGAAAAACATAACCCCCAATGACAAGACGGTAGGTAAACTGTCCCAACTGACAATACGGTAGGTAAAAAACTGTCCCAAATGACAAACGGTAGGTAAACATACTCCCAACTGAAAAGAAGTAGGTAAACATACCCCCAACTGACAAGAGGGGAGGTAAAACACTGCCCCGCTGACAAGACGGTTAGGTAAACACTGTCCCAACTGACAAGACGGTAGGTAAACACTGTCCCAACTGACAAGACGGTAGGTAAACATACTCCCAACTGACAAAGACGGTAGGTAAACATACTCCCAACGACAGAAGGAGGTTTAACATACTCCAAACTGACAAGAAGGAAAGGTAAAAAAAACCCCCAACTGACAAAAAAACGGTAGGGTAAACACTGTCCCGACTGACAAGACGGTAGGTAAACACTGTCCCAATGACAAAAGGTAGGTAAACACTGTCCCAAACTGACAAGACGGTGGTAAAACTGTCCCAACTACAATACGGTAGGTAAACACTGTCCCAAACTGACAACGGTAGATAAAATTTACCCCCAAATGAACAAGACGGTAGGTAAACACGTCCCAACTGAAAAGGGAGGTAGGTAAAACCCTGCCCCAAAATGACAAGAAGGAAGGTAAAACCATGTCCCAACTGACAAGACGGTAGGTAAACACTGTCCCAACTGACAAGACGGTGGTAAACACTGTCCAAATGACAAGACGGTAGGTAAACACGTCCCAATGACAAACGGTAGGGGTAAACACTGCCCCAAAATGACAAGACGGTTGGTAAACACTGTCCCAACTGACAAGACGGTAGGAAAACTGTCCAAAACGGGCAAGAAGGAAATAAACACGTCCCAACTGACAAGACGGTAGGTAAACACTGTCCCAACTGACAAAACGGTAGGGTAAAACCGTCCCAACTGAAAAGGGCGGTAGGTTAAAAAATACCCCCAACTGAAATACGGTAGGAAACATCCCCCAACTTACAAAGGTAGGAAAAAACACTGTCCCAACTGGACAAGACGGTAGGTAAACATACCCCCCAACTGACAAACGGTAGGTAAACCATACCCCCAAAAAAAAAAAAAAAAAACGGCAATACGGTAGGTAAACCATGTCCTAACACAAAAAGGGGAGGTAAACACGTCCCAAATGACAAACGGTGGGGAAAAAACACTGTCCCACCTGACAAGACGGTAGGAAAACCATTACTCCCAACTACAAGACGGTAGGTAAACACTTTCCAAACCCGACAAAACGGTAGGTAAACACTGTCCCCAACTGACAACGGTAGGAAAAAACACTGTCCTAACTGACAAGACGGTAGGGTAAACATGTCCCAACTGACAAGACGGTAGGTAAAACATACCCCAACTGACAAGACGGTAGGTTAAAACATACCCCCAACTGACAAAGGGAGGTAAAAAAAACTGTCCCAACTACAAGACGGAGGAAAACATACTCCCAACTGACAAGAAGGTAGGTTAAACATACTCCAAGAAAAAAAGGTAGGAAACATACCCCCAACTACAAGACGGAAAGTAAACATACTCCCAACTGACGAGTAGGTAAACATGCCTAACCGACAAAGGTAGGTAAACCCCTGTTCCCAACTGACAAGACGGTAGGTAAACATACTCCCAATGAAAAGGGAAAGGTAGGTAAACCTTTTCCAAACGAAAAGACGGTGGTAAAAAATGTCCCCAACTGCCCAAGACGGAAAGGGTAAAAAATGTCCCAACTGACAAGACGGAAGGTAAACATACTCCCAAACTGACAGAAGGTAGGTAAACCTGTCCCAACTGACAAGACGGTAGGTAAACATACTACCAACTGACAAGAAGTAGGTAAAACACCTGTCCCAACTGGCAAGACGGAGGTAAACACTGTCCCAAACTGACAAGACGGTAGGTAAAACAACCCCCAACTGACAAGACGGTAGGTAAACACTTTTCCCAACTGACAAGACGGTAGGAAAATACTCCCAATGACAAGAAGGTAGGTAAACACTTCCCAACTGACAAAAACGGTAGGTAAACACTGTCCCAACTGACAAGAAGGTAGGTAAAACACTGTCCAATGACAAGACGGTAGGTAAACACTGTCCCAACTGACAAGACGGTGGTAAACACTTTTCCCAACTGCAAGGACGGTAGGAAAAAAACTGTCCCAAACTGACAAGACGGTAGGTAAACATATCCCAACTGACAAGAAGGTAGGTAAACAATCCCCCCAAACTGACAAGACGGTAGGTAAACACTGCCCCAATGACAAGACGGAGGTAAAAATACTCCCAATGAAAACAAGACGGTAGGTAAACATACTCCAACTGACAAGACGGTAGGTAAACAACTCCCAACTGACAAGAAGGTAGGTAAAATTCCCCAACTGACAAGCGGTAGGTAAACACTGTCCCAACTGACAATACGGTAGGTAAACACGTCCCCAACACAAGGACGGTGGGTTTTAAAACAAACCCAACTGAAAGAAGGTAGGTAAACATACCCCAAATGACAAGACGGTAGGTAAACAACTCCCAACTGACAAACGGTAGGTAACACTGTCCCAAACTGACAAGACGGTAGTAAACACTTCCCAACTGACAAGACGGTGGGAAAAAACATACTCCCAACTGACAAGACGGTAGGTAAACATACTCCCAAAGACAAGAAGGTGGTAAAAAAAACTCCAATGACAAGAAGGTAGGTAAACATAACCCATGACCAAGACGGGAAGGTAAACACTGCCGATGACCAAGAGGTAGGTAAACAGGCCCCAACTGACAAAAAAGGTGGGTAAACACTGTCCCAAATGACAAACGGTAGGAAACATCCCCCAACTGACAAACGGTAGGAAAACACTGTCCAAAAATGCAAACGGTAGGTAAACACTGTCCCAACTGACAAGACGGTAGGAAACATTTCCCAACTGACAAGACGGTAGGTAAAAAATGTCCAAACTGACAAGACGGTGGTAAACACTGTCCAATTTACAAGACGGTTGGAAACCACTGTCCAACTGACAAGGACGGTAGGTAAACACTTTCCCAACTGACAAGACTTGGTAAAACACTGTCCCAACTGGACAAGAAGGTAGGTAAACATCCCCCCCAAACTGACAAGCGGTATTAAACACTGTCCCAATGACAAGACGGAGGAAAAACACTGTCCCAAACTGACAAACGGTAGGTAAACACGTCCCAACTGACAAGAGGTAGGTAAACATGTCCCAACTGACAAAAACGGTAGGTAAACACTGTCCCCAACTGACAAGCTAGGTTAAAATATTAACCAACTGACAAGACGGTAGGTAAACACTGTCCCAACTGACAAGACGGTAGGTAAACACTGTCCTAACTGACAAGACGTGGGTAAACACTGTCCCAACTGACAAGCGGTAGGTAAACCTGTCCCAACTGCCCATAGGGTTTAATAAACACGTCCCAATGACAAAAGGTAGGTAAAACACTGTCCCAACTGACAAGACGGTAGGTAAACACGTCCCCAACTGACAAGACGTAGGGTAAACACTGTCCCAACTTACAAGAGGGGTAGGAAACAAACCCCCAACTGACAATACGGTAGGTAAACATCCCCCAATGACAAGAGGGTTTAGGAAAACCCAACTGTCCCACTGCAAGACGGTAGGTAAAATACCCCAAAATGACAAGACGGAGGTAAACATACCCCCAACGACAATACGGTAGGTAAACCACTGTCCCAACTGACAAACGGTAGGTAAACATACTCCCAACTGACAAAATGGTAGGGTAAACATATCCCCAACGACAAACGGTAGGTAAACACTGCCTAACTGACAAGACGGGGTTTAAACAAATTGTTCCAACTGACAAGCGGTAGGTAAAAAATGTCCCAACTGCCAAGACGTAGGTAAAACATACTCCCAACTGACAAGACGGTAGGTAAAACACTGTCCTAACTGAACAAGAGGGTTTGGTAAACACTGTCCCAACTGACAAGACGGTAGGTAAACACTGTCCCAAGACAAGAGGGTTTAAGGGAAACACTGTCCCAACTGACAAGACGGTAGGTAAAATACTCCCAAATGACAAGACGGTAGGTAAACTTTCCCCAACGCCCAATACGGTAGGTAAACACTGTCCAAACTGCAAGACGGAAGGGTAAACAAAATCCCACGACAAAAGGGAGGTAAAAATACTCCCAACTGACAAGACGGAAGGTAAACATACCCCCAACTGACAAGACGGTAGATAAACAACTCCCAACTGAAAAGGGAACGGTAGGTAAACACGTCCTAACCGACAAGAAGGTAGGTAAAACACTGCCCCAAACTGACAAGGCGGTAGGTAAACATACTCCCAACTGAAAAGAAGGTAGGTAACACGGGTCCCAACTGACAAGACGGGGTAAACACTGTCCCAACTGACAAGACGGTAGGTAAACAACCCCCAACTGACAAACGGTAGGTAACACTTCCCAACTGACAAGACGGTAGGTAAAAACAACCCCCAACTGACAAGCGGTAGGTAAACACTGTCCCAACTGACCAAGAACGGTAGGTAAAAATCTCCCAACTGACAAGAAAGGTAGGTAAAACTGTCCCCAACTGAAAGACGGTAGGTAAACATACTCCCAACTGACAAGAAGGTAGGTTAAAACACTGTCCCAACTGACAAGACGGTAGGTAAAACACGTCCCAACGGGCAAGCGGTAGGGTAAACATACCCCCAACGACAACGGTAGGTAAACACTGTCCCAACTGACAAACGGTAGGTAAACATAATTCCCAACGACAAGAAGGTAGGTAAAACACTGTCCCAATGACAAGACGGTAGGTAAACACTGCCCCCAACTGACAAGAAGGTAGGTAAAATGTCATAACTGAACAAGACGGTGGTAAAACACTGTCCCAATGAAAAAGACGGAGGTAAACACTGCCCCCCAAATGACAAACGGTAGGTAAACCCCTGTCCCAACTGATAAGACGGTAGGTAAAACATATCCCAAATGACAAGAAGGAGGTAAACATTCCCCCCCCCAACAAAACAAAGAAGGTAGGTAAACACTGTCCCAACTGACAAGGAACGGTGGTAAACTACTCCCAACTGACAAACGGTAGGTAAACACTGTCCCGATGACAAAAGGTAGGTAAAACATACTCCCAACTGACAAGAAGTTGGTAAAATAACCCCAAACTGACAAGACGGTAGGTAAAACACTGTCCCAATTTACAATACGGTGGGTTTAAAACACTGTCCCAACTGACAAGACGGTAGGTAAACATACTCCCAACTGACAAGAAAAGTAGGTAAACATACCCCCAACTGACAAGACGGTAGGTAAACATGCCCCCCGACTGACAAGACGGTAGGTAAAACTGTCCCAACTGACAAGACGGTAGGTAAACACTGTCCCAACGACAAGACGGTAGGTAAAATTACTCCCAACTGACAAGACGGGTTGGTAAACATACTCCCAACTGAAAGAAGGTAGGAAAACATAACTCCCAACTGACAAGAAAGGTAGGTAAAATACCCCAACTGACAGAGGTAGGTAAAACACTGTCCCGACTGCCAAAACGGTAGGTAAAACACTGTCCCAATTTCCCAAGACGGAAGGTAAACACTGTCCCAACTGACAAAAAGGTAGGTAAAATACTCCCAACTGACAAGAAGGTAGGTAAACATACCCCCAACTGACAAAACGGAAGGTAAACACTGTCCTAACTGACAAGACGGTAGGAAAAAACATACTCCCAACTGACAAGACGTAGGTAAACACTGTCCCGACTGACAAGACGGTAGGTAAACTACTCCCAACTGACAAGAAAAGGTAAAAATACCCCCAACTGACAAGACGGTTGGTAAACACTGTCCCAACTGACAATAACGGTAGGTAAACACTGTCCCAATGAACAAAGAGGTTTGGTAAAATACTCCCAACTGACAAGAAGGTAGGTAAAACAAAAACCCCCAACTGACAAGACGGTAGGTAAAAAAGCCTGATTCTAAGAAGCCTTTGTTTCAAAAACTGTTTTTTTTTTGGGTTAAATTTTAAATTTAATCACATGGTAAATTTGCTCGTGACAAAATCCTCAATCGGGTGAATGTACTTCCCTCGGGGGGTACATTTTCAAAAAACAGCAAAGGGAACCCCCTTGTAGATTTTTAGCTTGTGATTTTGTATGAAAAACAAGGTACACAACAACATGTGTTTCCACCGCCTCACACTGCCCTCAGCTCGACCAAAAAATGCTCCTCGGTTGCGGGGATTTATGTACCCATTAGAGAACCCACTATGCACTTTGAACACATGACAGAGGAAATGCAGTAGATGGATTCAGTTTAGCTAATTACTATGGTAGGAAATCTTATCGATACATTTCATTTTCTCTCACTCGACCGGCGGTAGGATGGAAAAAAATCAACAAATTTGAAAAATTTTCCTTCGTTATTTTCCGGAAAATTTTTCTTAAATTTTGTTCTGTCTTAAAATGTCTTATTTAAATAAGAATGCACCCGAGATTTTTTCCAAATCTTAAAGCTTACATCTAGTTTAATTTCCCCCTAGTGCGTCACAACACTGGAGGTGGATTGAAAGTCCTTGGAGTTTTAGGCTCGTCAGGTTAAGATAATGACTAGTTTCCCCTAAGTAGGCACAAAGCTCGGAGCTTCTCAAACGTTGTGTTTATAGTTCGCCTGCTCTCTTTAACTCCAGATATAGTGATTTTTACATTGAACCCAAATTAAACTGTAATCACACTCCCTCCTCCTGACTGCACGACTCAAGCTGTGTCCACACTCGCACGACTCAAGCTCTCTCCACACTCACCTTAGTGCAGTTTGTAGCGTGCCTTCCTACTGAGTTAAGGGTTCCCGGGGTTTAATTCCTTGCCCTGTTCAAAACTTAATCATTGGTAAAATGTGTGATTTCCCCTTTTCCCCAATGAAAAGTTGCCGGCCGGGGGGCTGGTTGTTGTTTGTTTTTAGAATCAAGTTAGTTTACAAGCCATGTACCTTAACCTCAAATAAACCAATAATTCCCTCGCTTCCCCAAACCCACGTGATTATTAAAGGGTTATTCTAAAGGTGGAGTAGGAAAGATAAAGATTTCGGCGTTGTCGGGTTTCCTTGTGCTGGGTGACAGCAGCTTGAGAAGCCCAAAATAAGCGCCTCAATCGGTTGCGCACGGGAAGATACGAAACAGACAGCCGCGTCTCCTGTTGTGATGATATAACTCGTTGATGGGAAAGTGTGAGTTGGTTCCACGAGACACAGGGTTTTGGGGAGGCCGGTAAGATGAAATCTGTGCAAGGTCATGAGCCCGGGCTGACGGGGAGGAGATATGAAAGGGAGGCCGCTGGAGACTATGGGATGTATGACGTGTGAAGAACAGCGGCGAGATCAATGCAGAGGGCGCCTCTGAAGAAAAAACCGCAACAACAAGATAAACCATCAGGAAATACAATTATAATAATTACTAAGCTGTATCTAGTATGTGCTGCAAAGCATTATGGGCCAACACACATCACTGCGCCACCATGTAATGTCTGTTCACGGCAGGAATTGACTTCTGAAAGGCCTTTTTCCCCCATCATAAATCTATTATATAGTAGGATATTGGTAGGAAAAAAGACCTTTCAGAGAGTAATTCCTACCGTGAATGGAGTTTAGTGGACACCTCCAGGCAACAAATGGCCACAGAGGAAGACATGGCCTTGAACTATAAATGTGTTTATCATACAAGATGGGGGAAAGGTTATCAAGGAGGCAGCACAAGTCTGGGGAACGGGAAAATACTCGGTTACTAGCTCAGTATGTGTGTGTGTGTGTGTGTGTGTTTGTGTGTGTGTTGTAATGGTACTGACTGATTTGGATCCCTCTCATATATTAAAATAATCATGAAGTGCATTTTCTTTAAAGTATTGTATGTAAAATATCCTTTTAATACTTTATCCATGGAGAGACCACGCGCTTTTTCAGAACTGATGTCAATTGATTACACCATAAGACTTATTTTTTCTTTCAAAATCAACTCCGTAGCAATACCAAAAAAAGCAAGTGACGCTAGCTCCCTTTACCCAATAGGAAGCTAACCTTCACAACATCTGTCGCCAGGACTCTTTCTATTAGTTGGTTTTGACATTGTTGACAAGGGGGTCCAAGAGACAAGGGGTCGGTAGTATATAAGCCGCTTGTGCGTATGAATTATATAGATAAGTCACATAAATCTACACAGCACGGTACTCAAACACGGAACGTTACAGAGAAAATAATCTGTAGTTCAACTAAAGTGGATCATATAAAATGATATCTTCAGTGCCGAAGATAAAGTCACTTTAATAAATCGTGTGCAACATTAAAAGTCTTAATTATTCAATTAAAATATCAACTTGTAAAACTGCATCATAATAATTGGTGCTCGAACACGGAGATATAAAAAACCCAATTATCTCACAATAATATCCATATCTCAATAATTGGCGTCCAGCGCCGCGACGCTTGATCTTCCCATTCCCGAGGCAAGAAAGGGACTGAGACACACCGCACACACTAAACAGCACACCACCGAAAACCGAAGTGAAACAAGCAGACGTTTTACAAACGGCCCACACCCAACGAAGAACACCGTACTGATGCGGAACAAGCCAAGCCGACAGAAGAACTCATCAACTCAGTCAGATAAGCCTTGGACACAAGAATGTTTTAATTCAAGGCACAAGATATAAAAACTTTTTCTGAATACTAATATCGTTTATATGAATACATTTTGGAAGGACGAACCCTATAGGGACAGTGACACTAATAGCTGCTTTGATGAGACAGAGTATGAAGATGGACGAAACTATCAGTTAGGCTTAGAAGATTCAGATGAGGAAATAAAAGAAAGAAACCAGGACAAGGTAAAGTCAGTGATAGAGGAACAATATAAGGATACACAAGGAAACTTAATTATTGTAGACCAGGAAGGGCATGAAATAGTAATGGTGGAACCCATAGGAGATTTAAATCTGTTTATGAAAGTGCTATTACAGCAAATGGCAGCGAAGTAGTAAAAAACTAGTTGAAGTAGAAAGGGTAAAAAAAGGCTTAGGCAGAAAAACAAAGAAAATTTAAAAAAGGGACAGTTCAAGTTAATGGATCAAATTACTACCAATAAAAATAAAATCGAAATAGTCGAAGATGAATCAAATAAAGGTTTAAAGGAAGTAGAAATTGAGGTAGGCAATCTGGACCTTCAAGTAGAACACACAAAAATTAATGTTAAAGTAGTTCGAGACAACTTAGAAAAAGAAATCAATAAAGTAAAATTAGCATTTGACTCTCAACAGGATACGAATAAAAATTTAATTGCAACACACATGATGGAATTATTACCGAGATAAAAGAATTAAACAGATTTTGTAATAGAAAATTGATTAAAATAATATAGGAGAAGTTGGTATACTTAAACAGTACTACCAAACTATTCGAATCAAAAACCACCATCCGAACAGAGATCGAACCAGAAAACTGCGATTCAATCTGAAATAGAACCCGAAACTACAATTCAAAACCGTGAGATCCGATCAGAGATCAAACCAGAATAAACGATCCAGTCTGAGATCGAACCAGAGGCTAGGAAGTGTCATCTCTAAACTAGGGAAAATAAGGGTAAAATATAATTACTATTTAACTGTAAATAAAATGAAATATTCAATCCAACTTTAGCCATGGTAAGGCCATGCGTATTTGTTAAGACAAACCAAAAATAGAAATTATAAGTAAAAATTAGCAGTAAAATAAAAGGGTGTATTTTTTAACATCTACAATGTTCCCTACACCCCCCCTTCAAAACAAGCTTACTGGTAAACCCTATTTGTTCAAAAGGAAGAGAGTAAGTAGTACAAAGATAGTTCCTTGGAAGGACGACGCAGAATTAATAATGATATTTCTTTAGGAGTAAGATTCAAACCAGCTATATTAACAATTATGAAATCTTTAGTTTGAAAATATAAATTCTGAACGAATCATATTGATCCTCATTTGGATTTAAAATAGTTATTTACAGGAAATTCTATAAAATCAAAATAGTTAACAATAGGAGAACAAATATAATATAGGAAAAAATATGCTTAACGGAGGGGGCATGTCCCTTAGAAGGTTAGGTGAGGGTTGGTTACGTTTGTTAAACTAAAGGTGCGTGAAAGCACGCGTGGAGCAAATTCGAGGGACATATTCTTTGTTAATTATATATTATTATTATTTGGTAAAAATTGTATTATTTCAAGTTAAGATAAGATTTGTGGCAACAGAGCGATTTTGAGTTTTATAACAGTTAAAATAGTTTCCAGTTTAAAACAAACTTTGTAGGTGTGTCTAATTAGTTAGGTGATTAGAATCAAACTTAATTAGTAGACAATCTCGGAATCAGAATAAATGTATCATTTCACCTGATGAATTTTAGAGTGGTATTTTAAGATACGAATCTTAAGGTCATATGTACAGACTTTTTTCCCCCGCCATTTACAGTAGCCCCGTGGCTTCTTTGGTGCTGACTGACAGCTGACGGCTTTGAAAAGCTACTAGACCAAATTATGTATACCTAACACCGAACCATATGATCCGCAAAATCATGTGTTTAGCAGCTGTCACTTCTGACAGTCAAAATTTAGGTATATACCTAAATTTTGACTGTCAGAAGTCAGCTGTCAGTCAGCACCAAAGAAGCCATGGGGCTACAAAAGAGTTTTATTCTATGAAATGTTACACGCCATGAATGTAATTTTTATCTATTTTTATTCACGAGGGTAAGAAACTTCAATTTTTACGTTTTCCGAATCTAGTTTTAGGCCACACTTTTTGAAATAAAATTTTGAAAATTTAAATTTAGTATCTTTAATACTATACCTATTTGATAAATCTGGGATTTTAGCGTATGTATAAGCATACTTTATATAAATATACTTAAAAGTTCCTTTAAAATCAACACAAATTCAACAATTGTTTACTAATACTAATTCATCTATAAATATTAGTATTCATGCGATGTATAGATGTGTATACTTAAGATAAAAAAATATTCAGGTTTAAATATGCAACGTTTTACTGAATAACTTGATTTACATATGCCATAAAAAATATGCACTGAAATTCCAAGTTGGCTCACGGATCAAAACTTGTAGGAAGTGTAGCTCAGTTGACAAGAACGGGTGATATAAATGGCTGTAAGCGATCGCCCAAGGTTTCTACCCATTGCATATCAAGAATGATGAAATAAATACTTAACATTTGAAAGCACTTTTTACAGCCATTGTATAAAGAATCTTTTTCATGTAAAAAATTAGTAATTTAGGCAGTTTATAGTGTTTAAATTTCTTAGTTTTTGAACTAGTTTAGTCATTTTTAATGCAGAAAAAGTCATTATTTATATAACTTAAATTGGCAAAACTTATTACTCTGAATACATTAAATATGCATATGGAAAAAATAGTTTCACGATCTTCAATTTTGTGAAAACTGCAATTATTACCTTCAATTAAATTATCTATGTATTTATATGTATTTTATATTTAATTAGAGGCAAGAAATATTTTTTACTGTCAGTCTGACTTAGATCTTGGTTCATATGGGATTACCTGCATGATAAATTTTTATCGATTAATTATATTTTAATTGACATTAAAATTTTGTGATTATCTACATTTTTAAATCATCTGGATGGTTTTTCCTCATTAGTTAGGCCTAGCCTATAGGTAAATATAATGTGTGCATAGATGGTGATTATCAAAGCATTAATATATATATATATGCACTTTACCTTAAGTAGCACACCAAGAAGTCAAGTGGTTACAATTAAATTGATTATATTGTTCAAATATTTGATAATTTTAGGAATACGGCAAGTTTCCACAGTTAAATAGAATTAATGAATTCTAAGATTATACAACATCCAGTAGAAGGCCGAGAATTGATCAAATAATAAATACTACGCCCCTATCAGAAATCGAACCCGAAACCCTTTGCACTGTAGACCATCCCGCTAGCGACTGAGCTAACGTGTCTGGCTATTATACTATAATTATATCACTTTTATAACCTGTATTTTCTTACGTTTTTCTCCCACAACTGTCAAACTGTTAATTGAGTGGCCTCTTGAAAATATGCTTGATAAGAAATAGATTTTTTATCACCTTAAAAATTGTGTGAATGCAAGAATCTACGTTTAAGCTTGCATTTTTCCAGCATTTTATATGGCTTAAATTTCGAAAACTATTCTTTAGAATATTTAGAATTTCTCTGTTAATCCCACCTATAAGGTTATAATTAGGTCAAGTTAAACGTTGTTCCTATATAAGTAGTCTATAATGATGTGCCATTTAGTGAGATACCCTGTTGGGCACCAAAAACAATATAGGAAGGTATAGTGGTTAATTATTTATGTATTTTTTAACTCACTTAGGGGAGTAATTTTAGGCCCAAGTATGATATTATAGTAGTAATTGATGTTTTCATTTACAAGTGTGTGAGCACTTTGAATTTATTCAAATGAAAAAACCGCTATTTACTATTGTAACGACAGTCCTTCTACCAATTTTTTTATTACTTTTTTTTGCAAATATATAATGTAGTAAAATCATTATTTCATTCGCAAAGAAATGTCTTTTATTACATATGACTCATAAAAAAATATAAGTGTGTTGAGAGAGAGAAAAAAAGAGAGAACGATTTTTATTTGAATTAATTTAATCATAATAACTGAAGTATTCTTATCCAAATAAGATGTAATTTTTATATAACCGCTCTCCAATGTTTTTAGACACTTTGAATTATTTAGTGATTAGGTTTTGAGGTTTGAGTTATTCTAGGGTGCAAGGAGAAGGAAAACACAATTTTATAGTAAATGCACCCTATTTACTTGGAGAGTGGATTGGAAAACTATAGAAAGAGAACACATGTGGTAAGCCGCCAAAAATATGTAAAAAATTATATTTATTTTTTATTTTTCTAGGTAAATTATTAATAAACCTACCTTTTTTTTGTAAACTCGAGTTTATTGTTGCAAGTTACTAGTAATTTTTTGAATACATATTTTTTGGCATGATTCGCCACCGATTCAACTCCTTAACGAGGTTTAGATTTTATATAAACTAGCCCCCTTTCCCGTAAAAAAATATAGTAAAGAATCCTGTAAAACAAAGCTTCAAATCAAGTCAATATAAAAACAAAACTTTTTTACTTATTTTTTTTGAAAATAGTCGTACC
The DNA here is from genome assembly GCA_039000515.1 of Timema cristinae. Classification (NCBI taxonomy): domain Eukaryota; kingdom Metazoa; phylum Arthropoda; class Insecta; order Phasmatodea; family Timematidae; genus Timema; species Timema cristinae. The sequence goes on along the minus strand of JBCFYV010001317.1, from coordinate 19,912 downwards.
ATAACTGTATAGCCCCCTCTCTCTTTTTATCCTCCCTTCTTTTTCATCTCATTCCTCTTTCCTCACCCCTGCCCCCCCGCCCCCTTCAACAACTTTTTTTTTCCCAACGACTATATATAATATTACTATCGACATTTTTAATGAGGAATAAATTAAATTTTCAAAATAAAATATAGCTAGATTGTTGATGAGAAATATACCTCCGTCAAAAATAATATAAACAGGAAACATAGATAGATGTTTAATATTTTATTAACCAAATGAAAATAATTCCACAATTTGTACCATTGGTAGGTGGTACCAACTGTGAAAAAAATTACGTCCACGAAGTTTCCCCAAACCGCATTTTAAAAATTCAAGTTTTTTTATTACAATCGTTTTATTCTTTGCTTGTTCCGGATTGTTACGCAAAAATTTTCGTTTGTTCTGTTTTGATAGCCCCAAATGATATGCTTACATTGGTGGGGCCAACTTCACGGTAGCCCTCCCCTTTGAAAAACCCATATATTTAAAGTCAGTTCACCGTAGGAAATTGTTTTCTGAAAGGCCTTTTTCCCTACCAGAAATCTATTATATAGTGGATATTGGTAGGAAAAAATACCTTTCAGTGAGTAATTCCTACCGTGAATGGAGTTAACGATTGCATTCGTTTGTTTCGGATTGTCCCACAACAATTTTGTTTTTTTCCGTTTTGATACGCTCACAAATTGATATGTTTACTCTGGATCTGCATGAAGCTGACTCACCGTCCTTTCCCCCTAAAAACATTTTTTTATGATTGCAATACTTTGTTCTTCGTTTGTTCCGGAAGGTTTCTAAAAAATAAATACGCACATTTTGTTTTGCCAGGACAACACAAGATTTATTTACATTAGGAGCGTGGAATAACTCCTTTATGGCAACCATATTCTCCACATGAACACACACAACTTTTAAAAATAGATATTTTATCTTTGCAATCAATAATTAGTTCTTGGTTCATTTTAATTTCTTTTTGGGAATCTTTCCATTTATTTCTTTTATAAAGCCTCAATAATTTTTGCTAGTAGTAGCTCTCTCACATTCTTTCAAAACTTGAACATTTTTTTTTTTAAAGTTTGTTGTTAGTTTGAGTCCTTAAGATGTTTATTATTATTTTGTTCTGAATTTCTTTTTAAAAACCGTGTTTATTTCAGGTTGATAGTTTTAAAATTAATATATTCTTATCACCATGCTAAGCTTCATTTCCTCACCTCAACTAGATAAAATATAACAAAATTTGGATTTTGGATTTTATAACTTTATTAGTTTGTTGCAGATTATTGTGCATTATATATTTTAGTTTGTTAGTTCTTATATCTCTTACAGACACTAATTAAACTAGTGTCACTAGTGATGATGGCCTTTTTGTGTGCAACCTGTATAGTAACACAGGGCGTCAAGTAAAGAATGTCCCACCCTCTGTGTCAAAGTATGAAAAATATTGTCTTTGATTCGCTCACTATTGTAATGATTGATATTGGTTTGGATCAATCTAAAATATATAAAAAGTCATGGATGAAGGGTAATTTTTCTTTAAAGTAACATATGTAGAGTATCTTTTTATTATTCATCCATGAAGAAACACGCGCTTTTCAGAAATAATGTGAAAAGGATTTTACCAGTAAAATAATTTTTTTTATACCATTCTTCCTATTAAAGGAACAACTCTGCAGTATTTGGCAAATACGCCAATTCCTTATACCAATAAGACGTAGCCTTCACAACACCTGTCGCCAGGACTCTTTTTACACTGTTGACGAAGGGAGAAAGATGCAAGGGGTATGTCATATATAAGCCATTGTGTGTATGTTTAAGGCATGCAGGGGATCCACCCGCACAACCCTCCGCCCACGCACAAGTCAGTCAGAGCCACACACTGGCAGTCACAGTCTTACACAGTATAAAATGAGTACCGTCATTTGGCCTAAAAGTCATTTAGCCTAAAAGTCATTTGGCCTAAAAGTCATTTGGCCTAAAAGTCATTTGGCCTAAAGTCATTTGGCCTAAAGTTTAGGCCAAATGATTTTTTGGCCAAATGACTTTAGGCTAACTGACTTTTAGGCCAAATGACTTTTGTCGAACTTAATTAAATCAATTTTTGTATTCGAAATACATTTTAGGCCAAATGACTTTAGGCCAACTGACTTTTAGGCCAAATGACTTTAAATAAATGTTCGATGTCTAAGTTTTGTTCGGAAACATTCGATAATAATATTGTGATGTTAATAGAGGGCAGCAAGTGTCCTAATTTAGTTAAATAGTTATATACTATCGTTTCTAAATACATGAGTCTTCTTTGGTGTAACTAATTTACCAAGGTCTAAAGCAGTGGTTATCAAAGTGTGCTGAGCAACCTCCAAGGACGAGCGCGATAATTGCTAGAGGGGGTTGCAAGATGTAAAATTTTATTTTATATAAAAAACTGTTTTAATTCGAATGAATTTTTAATTTTTACTAGGCTAATTTTTTAACAAAATGTAAACAATTATGCATAGGTATACATAATTACAATAAACCTACAAAATGTTTGTGTTCCAAATCATACAACACTGTATGGGAGTAGAGGGTAGAGGGGGTCGTGGCGCAACTTCCTCACTTGGATGTAAAGGATGCCACAGAGTAAAATTTGTTAGAACCCACCGATCTACAGAATACAGGTCTCACTGGCGTTTTTAGTTCCTGTCAGCAGGTAAGAAGCTAGAGAGCGCTAGTACCTTTTCACAATAACACGCAATCCCAGTCAACCAGTGGAAGAGGTGGTGAAATAACTAAGGTTTCAATTCAGGTTTTAACTTTTTAAGTACCGTAGTGATTAAAACTAAAGCACCACATTCACCTCTCCATATATGGTAGAAAGAGAAAATAATTAATAAAAGTACAAACAAAAATAACTTATTTATAATAAACATACTAACTACCAATTTGTATTTGTTTACGATTTTGTAAAAGCACTTAAATTTGCTTTGTAATGTTTAATATTTGTAATTCTTTTCGTTGATCCAGTATGGTTGAAGTAATCTAACATTGCGACAATGAAAACCTTACCCATAAATGCTTTCTTTTTTGCTATCGCCGTATTGTTTGATACAATAATATGTTATGATGACTAACAATAAGCGTCTTTCAATAGCACATAGCGGTAGAGTGGAAAACTCTTAAAACACTTTTGTGGGCCTCCCACCCATCCGGTATTGGTAACTCGACTTACAACCGCCCGGTCTTGGGGAGTATCGGACAGCTTGTTCAACAATGACTTAGAAAGGCTGTTGGAGAGGGAGGAGAAGGGTGCGTGACGGGGAGGTCCACTTGCAAATTTTGAATTTTTTTTCGGTGACACATTTTTGTACCGTTTTGTGCCAAAAACAAAAAGTTTTGTACCCTACCCGCAATCTCCCATTTTGAGTAGTTAGCATATCATGTACTCAATCTAAGTTACTGCAGGAGTACCACTTTAGAATTTTGAAGCTTTTGTCAATTGCCAATGTTTTATAATAGTTTTGTACCGTTTAGTACCACAAACAAAAAGTATTTTGTACCCACCCATTTTGAGTAATCCTATTAAGCATATCAAAAATGGCCATTACAAATTAAGAGGTGTTTACATTTTTAGAATTTTTGACCTTGTTTTGTACTTGTTTTTGTACCACAAACAAAATGTATTACATCCCCAACCCACTTTTGAGTAGTTTAGAATATCAAAAGTGATCACTCAAAGTTAATTCTGGGTAATACTTTTGAATTTAGGAGTTTTTCTATGCAAACAATTTGCAGTAGTTTTTTTTACCACAAATAAAAAGTTTTTTACCCCATCCATTTTGGGTAATTATCACAACAACGTGGTCACTCAATTAGAATTAAAAAATTAACGTGAGAATCACTCCAAATAGCTTAGAAGTGCATCCAAATTTGAAATATTTCTAGGCTAGAAACACTTTGTTATAATTATGCTTTAGGACTTAAAAATAATTTATTTATTTAAAATCAAGGCGAAGACTATGCATAGCTTCTAGAGTGATCAATTTTACAAAAAATTGTTGAAGGAGGACCACTCTTTAAAAACCACTGACCACTGTTTAAAAAATACATAAGCTCAAATAAGAATGAGAAAACTATTAAATGGCTTTAAAACAGAACTCTAGTATTCTAAGTAACTATGTAATTTTATAATTATGACACCCCCATTCCTCCCTATGAAAATGATTTGGATCCGCTTTTGAGGTAGTATATTAATTACATTATACTTTATAAATCTCGATTTAATCTGGCGAGATATCATACGCAAACAAAAATTTATGTTACAAAGCGATACAGAATTATTTACAAAAAGTTTTTATTGAAAAAAGTTCAAAATCATAAAGATCGAATTACCCCATGACTCTTGCATATTGCGAGCGGTTACAGGCGTTTGTCAAACGATTCAAACTTGACGCTGGATTTAATCGGGGTTTAAAAAAACATTGTAGCCAGTCAGGGACAAACGTTAAGTAAAACGAGAGTCAGAGGCTATTGACAACGTTTAAATAAACAAAGTTGTTAATAGGGCAACGTTACAGCAGGATGAATCAATAGGGTGGATTTTGTTTTCAAGTGCTGAGACTGTTGAATATTTGAAAAAAATATTTTATGTAAAGCAAACAATTTACTATACCATAATCTTCTTTTGGATGAACCACAGTGTTGGCCGTTCGGTATAAGGGGTTATAACTCTTCATACTAGATGAATTTATACATAACTATTCCCAAAAAACTAGAAAAAACTCAAGCCACATGTTTAAGTGTTCATGTAGACCTGCCCCTGGTCTGAACCCCGCTCTCTACAAAGAAAATACTTACAAGCGCTACTTCCCACTAGGGTTCACTTTTCTTCTAATAAGTCCTACATCTTGGTTCCAATAACAACTATTTTACTTATAGTATTTCAGTAAAATGTCGTCGACTACTCAAACGAGACAATAATTTTCTATATTGTCTTTGTATATTTTGAGTGGGTTTTTATAAATTTTTTCATTCCATTTTTTTGTTCGTGTTTAGAGGTTACCTCATTGTTGACTAAATTCTAACGTTGTCCCCCAATTGTTTTTAATTTTGGATATAAATTAGTAAAAAAATTATATGCATGTTTAATTTTTTATTGATCACAGTTATAAAATTGATTCAATTAATCATTATTTTATCGATTTCATTTAAAAAATACTATCTAGCTTTTTAAAAAATGAAATTTGACACATCACTAATCAAGGCTTTGGAAAAACGGATCGTAATATAAAAAAAAAATATTTTTCAATTATTGACTTATTTTTAAAATTATTTCCTGGAAGTAAAGCCCCATTTTCGGAGCCCTGCGCTAAATCTAATTGGAAAGCACTTGTAGTAATCTTTAGCCCACATCACTAGTCCAAAGGAACAAGCCGCGCGTTGCCAACGAAAATTAAAATGCACATGCGCGTGGATTTACTCAGAAGTCCACACAAAAAAATACTGACTATCTACAACCCGTCCCTTGGGATCAGGGATGGTCCCTAGAGCCCTAGCTTAGTGGAATTGTAATTATTTAAGGGACCACGTCTTACTGACCGCTCTGGTTTATAATAATAATAATAATAATAATAATATTAATAATAATAATAGTAAGTAATAATAATAATAATATATTATTACTATTATTATTAAGTCCAAGTACAACGCATACATTTTTCTCTAAATGACGGATTTGGCCGCTGAGAGAGTACGGCTGTGTTAAGCACTGACTGAGGGGGGGGGGCAAATGGGCAGTTTTACCCAGGGTCTCACTTCTCGAGGTCCCCAACCACACAAATTTTCTTTTCAGGGAAAACGGAGTTTTCCGCATTCACAATCCACGTGCATTTAAGATTGATTTAAAGTAATATTTTTAAACACAGAAAACAAAGGGATGGTCGGGGAGGAGGCCACCAATGACAAAGGGCCTACCCTAGGCTAACTTCAACAAAAACAAAAGGTAGTACATGGCTTACAATAACATATAAGGCAACCAGAAATTCTCAGTTTGTCTGTGTCCCATTTCTTTTTTTATTTATTTGCGTCCCCTGAGTGACTGCTGGTACCGGGCTCTCCTTTGGTAATTGGATCGTGTGGTGGCGGGAGTTGAAGATGACCGGGTCCCCTGCAACTCCTCCTCTAGCTGCTGGGGTGGTCGGCCATCTCTGTTTCAGAGCGATGTAGAGAGTGTTAAATTCTATGAAGCAACGCTTGTTGTGCTCCTTTCATAATTCCGGGTAGTTTGATGGAGTTTATTGATAAATACAAATATTTTGATATTTTTACATCCACAACGGATTTCTTGTCGGTTTGTTTATTTTCAAATACTTGGTTCCCGTAAAAGTGAACATCATACTTTAAAAATTTCAAAAGATTTTTCCCAGATTTTAAATGAACGCTTGGACAAAAATGATGCTGATAAGAATAAAAATAAAACTGTGGAGGAAGTTATTGAAGGAAGGTTTTATATTTTATTTATGCACACAATTACATTAGATTTACGAACATAATATTCAACACTTAAATAGTTAGTTTTGTGTGTGGAAGGGGGCCTTCGAAATTCCATTTCCATAGACCCTTAAATCAACTAGGCGGACCTGTAGACTATAAGTAAGCTATAGACAATATGAGATTGTACAGTAAAATTTTTTACTTCTTATCTCTAGCTGTGAGGCAGCGGCTTATCTCTCAATCACCCTGCGTTCTATGACTTGCCAATAAGTACGGACGTAGCTTTCTCTAAACTTAAAAAATACTTTTTTTTTCAACTGTTTTGATAGTTAGAAAAAATATTTTAAAGTTAATGTTTAGTTTTGACTCTTCTACAGTTTCTTCTGAAGAGAAGCCAGGGCCGCTTTGGTCCCCCACCTAAGATTGGCTCTGAGCTAATTTTAACAGCCAATTAAATAATCATCGCTTAGTATTAAAATAAAGAATACGATCTTTTCTAACCTACTATCATTGGATTGCTTAGCATATAAACATTTGCCGTAATTTGTCTATTTTTTGCACTTTCCACATAAGCTAAGTAAAGCTACGTCCACTCCGCAGCAACCATTGTTGGAAACAAGTGTTGATAGCACAATCGTCAACAAAAACGTGAAAATCAGTTCTAATATTGGCGACATGTTGACGGTTTTCCCGTTAGTGAGCGGTAAACATCAAATAAATGTTGGTAGCATATTGGCAGAATTTTTTGAGGTGCATCTACACGGGAAAAAACAATTTTTGGGAACATAGTAAACACATTTAGTTTGCTTGGGGGCTCCCCGAGAAGTTTTTTCTTCGTTCGCGTTTTTTTGAATTTGGTCTTAACCACCCAAAATCTTTTTTCCCCTTTAATAGTTATAGTTATCACATTTTTTTTTCCGCAATATATTTTGGGCCCCCCCCGGCATACCTGTGGCGACCTGGAAGAAAGGCGAGCCTAAAATTGACGTCAGCGGCCGCACCTAAAATCACAAGATTTCCTGCTCTGCAGGCACACATATTCCTCCTCAGCATCCTGTACTCAACTATAGTCCTTTTCCTAACCTTTAAATTGAGTTTTTTTAAAAAGATGTATGCTTTAAAATTTTTAAATATTTTTAAATTTGAAAAAAATTTAAGATGCAAAAAACGACACCTACATTTTGGTTTTTTAGACACTGCTAAACACTGCTTAGCTCCCTGATAAACAACGAAATGAATTATATGGAAAAACCAAACCCTGAAAAAAAAAAACCCCATCCAAATAAATAAGTTTTTCCAAAAGGAAAATTTTAGAAAACAGAACGACATACCAAAAGAGTTTTCTAACTACATACCGACATTTTTTTTTTTTAAGTAATAAAAAATAGAATATCCCCGGGGGCTAACAAAGGGGAAATTTAAAGACATTGGTGTGGGCATGGGGAAACTTGTTTAAATTCGTCATTGTTAGTTAAATTTTAAAGGATAGCTCAATTTTTTTTCATTATTGATTTAACCCTTTTGCTTTAGTGCAGAAATTTTTCCTAAACTTTTTGCTCGCGACCCTTTGGGGCCTTATAAAACATCCATGGATACTCAAAAACTTTCTCACAAAAAAAAATTGGGGTTTCTCACCTGTTTGTCAAGAATGAAAAATTTTTGAATATACAAACCATAATTTTACCATTTTCTCTTTTATGTGAAACTGGTCCCCTTTCTTAAAAGCCAAAAATTAATTTAGGATTTTCAAAAAACACGATGCTTAAAGACATTGATCCAAAAATAAATGAAGATAGTAAGGAGTGGAGGATGCTACATAATGAGGGCTAAAAGCCCTGAAACCTTCACCAGACTTTAATAGGGTAATAAAAACCCTTGCGGGTTAAATGGGGGGGCAGGTCATGCAGCGCGAATGGGTTTATTTAAAAAGCGTTCAAGGTATTGAATGGAAAACCCCAATAAAAAAAGACCATCACTAGGAAGACCTTGACGCAGAGGGGGAAAACATTTGGATAGACCTAAAAACATAGGATGTAATTAGATAGATTGGTTTAAAAACCAGCTCAAGATGGGGATGGGTGGCGTACTTTCGTGAGTGCAGCAATAGCTTTCGATTTTTTTGATCCCCAAAAGAGTAATTAAATAGAGTAAGTCTGTTTTTTAAATAAATCTATGTTTTTAGAAATATCTTAACACCATCTACCATCACTTGTGCTATCATAAACAGATAAAAAAAACTAACAGTCTTTTTTTAAAAGGAGATACCCGGGGGTTTTAACATTTTTTTTTAGGCCAAATGACTTTTTGGCCAAATGACTTTGGGCCCAAAAAATGACTTTGGGGCCAAATAAACTTTTAGGCCAAATGACTTTTAGGCCAAATACTTTAGGCCAAATATTTTTTGGCCAACTGATTTTTGGGCCCAAATCTGAATTTTTTGGGCCCCAAAAGATTTTTTGATCATCTGACTTTTGGGGCCAAATGACTTTTGGGCCAAATAAATTTTTAAAAGGGCCCAAACTGACTTTGGGCCCTTTCTGCCGCGTCTCCTATAAAAAAAAATTACATTAATACCCACAAGTGGCATTGAATAAAGCTTTTAAATTTTTAAGTGTTTTAAGTAATAAACCCAAAATGTCATTTAAATAAACCCGTGTGTGAATAAACACCCAAACAACAGTTCTCTTTTTTTAATTGTATTTAAATACCGATTTTTTTTTGTGCTCGACCACGGACTATAGACAGCGGGTTAAACAGAATCTTCTCCGTACAGTGATGATGGGCCGCTCGCCAGGGAGCTATAGACAGCCTAAACATCGTCACAGCATTATTATATCGGGGAAATTTAAAACCCCGTATTTTTTACAAATCGACCCCCCAAAAAGGGGGGATTGATTCAATAGTGATAAAATTTCGACGCCAAACGGGGGTCAAAAAATTTTCAATAGGGGTTAAAATTTTGGGGGCCCCCCGAGGGCGATTAAAACCCTTTTGAGATTCAATCGACCCCAAAAGGGCGGCTTGATTAATTCAATAGTGTTACACTTTTGCACAAAAAAACAAAAAAAAAGGCAAAGCCAGTCAGGGAAAAACAAAAACTAGTGATAACTTGTTTTAAACTTATTGCATCAAAAAAACTCATAGTAAAGAAAATATTTTTAGGGACCCACTTTCCCCCTAAGCTCCAAAATATTTGGGGTTTTTTTTTACTTGGCATTGAAAATTACCGAAAAATACCCGAATCCCCACCTCCCTCTTTCCACACCCCCCTCAAGAAAGCTCATAGGGTAGGTTTTTCCTAAAGTATTGACATTTTTTAAACCCCCCTTTTTTTGTTAATAATTTCTGTTATGAGTAGTAAGTAGTACCTTTTACCCCAAAGAGACATTTTTGAAAGTAAATGTCAATTTTCCGACTCTGACTCTTAAAGAAAAAGACTAAGAAACTCCTTGACAATAAAAATTATTTTTTTAAATCAATTTTACCCAACAGGACCCAGGGGGAAAATTTCCCCAAAAAAAAAATTAAAAAATATCTACAGACTACCTGTAAATTCCCAAAAAATTTTCTACAAATTTGCCAAAAATAATCAAACAAGAATTAAACAAAAAATCGAAATGAATGCACATGACAACTCAAAAACATCCTTTACAAATGAAACTAAAAAAGCTATGAATAAAGTCTTTTAAAAAAACAAACTTTTTGCATTCTGGGGGAAATATAATATTTTATTTAAAAAAAATTTTCTTAACAAAAAAAATTTCCCCCCCCAACGCAACTTTTCACCGTTTTGTTTTGAGTCTAAAACGTTTTATGTGGGTTTTACAAACATGACTAACAAAAAAGGATACATATTAATTTTTAAAAATTTTTATATCATTCCCCACAACTCTTTGATTAAAAAAAAAAGTTTGAGTACCTAAGCATTTTAAAATACGATATCAATTTTAAAAAAAATACTTATTTTAAATTAAGTGCCTTTTTATTATTCAAACCGGAATTTTCTACCGTGAAGGGGTTTGGGCCCCCCTTCCCCCCAAAGTAAACAAAACTATTTTTTGGGGCTTTCAAACAAACAAACAAAAATTTTTTCGGAACAACCCCGAACAAAGATTGTAATCATAAAAACTTGAACTTTTTTATAATGATAGACCCAAATTCGGACGTAAAAGACGGATATTTCCCCCAGAAAAAAAAATCGAAGAGAACTCTTTTTTTCAAGCTAATCAACACAATCCCGGCCCCCTTTTTTTCTCGATGCTTCATCACTGACCAGCCAACGAAATTATCAAAACCCCAAGTTCAAACAGTTGACCCACGGAGTATCACTTTCCTCTATGCTTCTGTGGGCCCCCCAACAAGGCTGCTTTACGTACACTACCATAATAAAGCTGAAAATCATGTATCCATGCGAAGCTCTAAGTTGTCATGGTAGTAATGCCCCCTTTAAAATTTTGTGAGTGGTCATTTTTTAAATTTAAAATTAAATTTTATATAAAAATTTTTCAAGTATTTGGTTTTAAAACAGCGGAATCCCCACAGTAAGCTGATGAGGGGAAAAATAAAATTTTTTAAAAATAAAAAGAAATTAATTTAGAATGCACTTGAGTGCGTTTTTCACAGTAATTTTAAAAAGAGTGGAAAAAAAAAGAGGCCGGTTTTGGGGGCTTGTTTAAAAGCATTTTTTTTAATATATAGAAGTTAAATGAATTGGGTTTAGGTTTTAAAGGTTTTATTGATTGAGGAGTTAAGGTGTAAATTCAGACATGAACTAGGATTACAAGCCATGCTTCAATTTTTATTACTGGTGAGTTCGGGAACCACCAAAGATCAGAAAAACAGGTATCAAAAAAACATAAAGCGGGGCCCGCGCGGCCTATAAGGAGTAAACAAAGCAAATGAAGTCAAGCCAAGTTTTCCATCAATAGGGGTAAATGCCAACAGTAAATCTGAATTAAATTTTTACAGATATTAAAAAAAATTTAAAAAAAGAAGTTTAAAAGGGTAAACATGATTGCGTGATGTAACGGCCAATACTAATGTAGTAAAAAAAAGTGTGTAAAAAAGCAATTAGTGGGGTTTTTACCTAAACAGGGTAAATGTAAAAGAAATTTTTTTAAATATAAAAATTTTTTTTTAATTTTTAAATGCCTAAGGGAACTAGGGGGCATTTAAAAGGTTCCTTTGTCAGTAGATAAAAATTTTTTTTTTTCTAATAAAAAGTAATTAAAACCCCAAAATTTAAAAAGGGAAAAAACAATTTAAATATTTTTTTGGTAAATGTGACATAAAAAAATTTTTAAAATGATTTTAAAATGTACTTTTAAGATTCCAAGAATTTTCTTCTATACAGTTCAATTATTTTCTAAAAACCCCCTAAGGTTAGAGACTACAGTAATTTTCAGTTGCCACACAAGTTGACATCACGAAAAAAAAGTAGAAAGAGAGAGAATGTGAAAGTTTGAGGGAGGTTTTACCCTAAACCTAGCAGTTGTGTCACTAGTCAAGGTAAAAGAAAGTGAAAGTTTTGAGGGTAGGTTTACCCTGGACCCGGCAGGGTTTTGTTACTAGTCAAGGGAAAAAAAAATAAAAGTTAGAGGGTAGGGTTTACCCTAAAACCCGAAACCGTTGTGTCACTTTGTCAAGGTAAAAGAAAGTTTAAAGTTAGAGGGTAGGGGTTTACCCTAAACCGAGCACTGTGTTTCTAGTCAAGGAAAAAGAAAGTAAAAGTTTTGAGGTAGGTTGAAACCCCAAACCTGAGGGAGTTTTTGTCACTAGTCCCCGGTAAAAGAAAGTGAAAGTTAGAGGGGGGGGTTTTACCCTAAACCTAGCAGCTTTTTTTACTATCAAGGTAAAAAAAAAATGAAAGTTTTTTGGGTAAGTTAAAAACCCCCAAACCCGACAGCTGTGTCACTAGTAAAAAAGGGGGAAAAAAAAGTAAAAGTTAGAGGGGAGGGTTTTGAAACCCCAAACCTGAGCAGTTGTTCACTAGTCAAAAGGGGGAAAAAAAAGGGGAAAGTTAGAGGGGAGGTTTTACCCCCCAAACCCGAGCAGCTGTGTTACTAGTCAAGGAAAAGAATGTGAAAGTTAAGGGTAGGGTTTTTTCCCCAACCTGAGCATTTTGTGTCACTAGTCCCAAAGGAAAAAAAAATGAAAGTTAGAGGGGAGGTTGACCCTAAACCCGTGCATTGTGTCCCCTAGTCAAGGTAAAAGAAAGTGGGAAAATTAGAGGGTAGGTTAAAACCCCGAACCTAGCAGCTGTGGGCACAAATCAAGGGAAAAGAAAGTGAAAGTTAGAGGGAAAATTTAAACCCGAACCCGAGAAATTGTTCACAGTCAAGGTAAAAGAAAGTGAAAATTAGAGGGGAGGGGTTTACCCAAAACCTTAGCAATTTTTGTCACTAGTCAAAAGGGAAAAGAAAATGAAAGTTAAAGGGTAGGGGTTTCCCGACCCCGAGCACGTGTTACAACAAGGTAAAAAAAGTAAAAGTTAGAGGGTAGGTTTTACCCCCAAACCTGACATTGTGTTCACTAGTCAAGGTAAAAAAAGTAAAGTTAGAGGGTAAAGGGTTTAAACCCAAACCTGAGCAGTTTTGTCACTAGTCAAGGTAAAAAAAGTAAAAGTTAGAGGGGAGGTTGACCCTAAAACCAAACAGCGTGTCACTATTTAAGGTAAAAGAAAGTGAAAGTTAGAGGGTTTGGTTTACCCCGAAAACCCGAGCAGCTGGTCACTAGTCAAGGGAAAAGAAATTTAAAGTTAGGGTATTGATCCCTAAAACCCGAGCAAAATTTGTTTTCACTAGTAAAGGTAAAAAAAGTGAAAGAAAAGGTAAGTTGAAAAATGAACCTGAGCAGCTGTGCACTAGTCAAGGCAAAAGAAAGTGAAAGTTAGAGGTGGGTTTTTCCCCAAACCCCGAGCAGTTGTGTCACTAGCAAGGTAAAAGAAAAATGAAAGTTTTGAGGGTAGGTTGACCCCGAACCCCGAACGCTGTGTCCCCCAGTCCCAAAGGGAAAAAAAAGTGAAAGTTAAAAGGGTAGGTTTTACCCGAAACCCGAGCAGCTGTGTCACTAGCAAGGTAAAAAAAAGTGAAAGTTTTGAGGGAGGTTGACCCTGAACCTAGGGGGGGTGTGTCACAGTTCAAGGTAAAAGAAAGTGAAAGTTAGAGGGTGGGTTTTACCCTAAACCTGAGCAGTTGTGTCACTAGTCAAGGAAAAAGAAATTTAAAGTTGAGGGTGGGGTTTACCCGGGACCTGAGCAGCTTTTTTCACTAGTAAAGGGTAAAAGAAAGTGAAAGTTAGAGGGTAGGTTCCCCCAAACCTGAGCAGCTGGGGTCACAAAGTAAAGGGGAAAAGAAAGTGAAATTTAGGGGGTTTTGGTTGACCCTGAAACCCCGAGCAGCTGTGCCCACTAGTCAAGGTAAAAAAAAATGAAAGTTAAAAAGGGAAAAGGTTGACCCTAAAACCTGAGCATTTGTGTCACTAGTAAAGGGTAAAAAAAAAAAAAAAGGGGGATTTAAAACCTTTTGGTTTAATAGCCATTTTTTTTTTAACAACAACTAAACTTAAAAAAAAAACAAAAGTTAATTTTAATTTGATTGAATATGTAATAATGTAATATGCCTTGCCAAGGGCAAGACATAAAAAGCTCTAGATTTTAAATTAATCAAATAAAAAACAAAATAAAAAAAAAATGTCAGAAAACGTGACCCATTTTTCAAAAAAATTAAGGTAGAAATTTTTAAAAATATTAAGGGTTTTTTAGATATATTAAGGACAATTTAATTAAGTAAATTTTATTTTTAAAATTTATTTTGTTTTAAAAGTTTCCCCTAGAAAATTTTGGTGAACAATAATTGATTGAATAAATTAACACAGTTCGCATAAAGATTTAGTTTTAATAAAAATTTTTGGGTTTTAATGATAATTAAATTAAAAATTTTATTTAAAAAAATTAACATAAAAAATTTTATTTGGGGCATTTAAAAATTTTAAATTTAAATTTTAAGGTACTTTGAAATATTTCAGAAATTAATTTTAATTTTTTTTCAAGTTTTTTTTCAGCCTACTTTAAAATTTAAAAATTTAAATTTAAAAAAAAAATTTAAACTAAACCCTTTTTTTACATAAGCTCAAATACAAATTTAATTATTAAAACCAAAGCAATTTTATAATTGTTTAAAAATTCTAGGGTTATCACTATTCTAAGAACAGGGGCGACGTTTTTTACAGTTAAATAAGGAAAATAAAAAAGGGGGAAAATCAAAAAAAAATAAAATGAACATTCTTTTTTCCATTTTTTCATCAAGAAACTGACCCCTTAAAATAAAAGCAATCAATTATAAAAAAAATGTAAACAATAAATCATAACTATTGCATTTTTATAAAAATTTAATTTTAAAATCAATTTTTTATACACCCATCCCCTTTATGTAACTTACATTTTTAACAATTTTTTTAAAAATTTTTTAATTTTTAAGGGATATAAAATGTCAAATATTACGTAATTTTACACAGTAAAGTTTTTGTTTAATAAAAATTTCATTCATTCTTTAAGATATAATCAAATGGGGGGGATTGTAATGATACTGATTTGGACCGTTTTTATATATTTAAAAAGTCATGGATGAAGTGCATTTTTCTTTAAAGAAATTTTATGTAAAAATCCTTTAATACTTTATCCATGGAGAACACGCGCTTTCAGAACTGATGTCAATTGATTACACCATAAGACTTATTTTTTTTTTCAAAATCAACCCCCGTAGCAATACCAAAAAAAGCAAGTGACGCTAGCTCCCTTTACCCAATAGGAAGCTAACCTTCACAACATCTTCGCCAGGACTCTTTCTATTAGTTGGTTTTTAAAATTTTTGACAAGGGGGGCCAAAAGACAAGGGGGCCCGGGAGTATATAAGCCGCTTGTGCGTATGAAAATATAGATAAGTCACATAAATCTACACAGCACGGTACTCAAAAAACGGAACGTTACAGAGAAATAATCTGTGTTTTTAAAATAAACCCGTATCATATAAAATGATATCTTCCGTCCCCAAAATAAAATCACTTTTAAAAAATCGTGTGCAACATTAAAGGCCCTTTAAATTTTTCAATTAAAATACAACTTGTAAAACTGCATCAAATAATTAGGCCGAACACGGAGCTATAAAAAACCCAAATTTTCCACAAAAAATACCTTACTATCAAAATAATTAGTGCTCGATCACGGGGGAATTATCAGCTAACTAAAAAGGTATCCTTCAAAACGGTGCCCAACGCCGACGAGTAAAGTAATAATTGGCGCCCAACGGGTATGTGTGTGTGTGTGTTAGACGGGGCTCCTTACCAACTATAGAATAGACCGAGTGATAACAATATTTTGAAACATCTTGTAACTGTCAGCCTAGTAAAAACACTTTGGGAAAATCTGTTGCCCCGACAAGAGAAACATTTTTTGGCAAAAATTGTTGGAACTTTTTTTCCCGTCCAGATTTTATTTGAGTGAACGATATTGCTTAGGGGATGGGTGAGCTGTTTAAAAAAAACAAGAAGAAGAAAACCCGGGGTTTTTGGGGGGGGGGTCGTGTTCATGTACACTAACTGAAAACTCTCTTTCCCTTTTTTTATTAAAAACATCTATTTTTTTCGCGGGTTTTTACATTCCTCGACTTCACAACCCACAACAGTGAAAATTTTTACAAAAAATTTCAATCATTCCACAGTTTTTTCTGCGGAAACCCCCACTAGAATGTGAGGCGGAAAAATTTTTGTTTTTGGGAAAATTTTTTCCCCTTTTTTTTACCGGAAAATTTTTCAAAATGGGAAAAATTTTCAATTATTATTTCCCGTTGAATTTTTTTCAACTAATTTTAAAAGGGTAATAAAATTAGTGAAAGGATTAGAAGTAGTATTAGAAGTAGCAGTAAGAAACAACTGCTTGGTGGCCGCTGGTAAAAACGCGCTACTCTCGCAATAGAAAAGGACTGCCGATGAGGGGAGATGGGGTTCGATTCGGGTGCAGTGAAGGTTTTTTTTTAAAAAAGGGGGTTTTCCACAAACTCCATAAAGGGGGTTTTCCCAAGTTCGTTTGAAAAAAACCTTTTTCTTCATCCCTAACAAAATTAAAAACGTAATTTTTTTAATACCCATTTTAACCCGAAGGTTAGTAAGAGGGCTGTGAAAACAAAAAAAAGAAACAAATAAAGTGACCTTCGTGGGCCCCAAAAGGTTCATAAATCAAATTTAAAAATTTTTTTTCAAAATTTTAAGTTTTTTTAAAAGGAATTTTTTTCTTGCAGCCCTTTTTAAAATGGATCACGAAAAAATTTTTTTAAAAAACCGGGGGGAAACAAAAAGAAAGGGGGCACAAATGGGGCCCGCTGTTTCGAAAAAGGGGCAACACGGGGAAAAAACCAATTTTTCCTAGGGGTTTTTTGGGCTTAGAGAGAGAAAACTTGTTTTTTTGGGCCCATTGTAACAAAAAGAAAAATTTAAAAAAAAACAATTTCTAATAACAAAAAAAAAAATTACAAAAAAATTTTACAAAAAAAATAAAACCCCCAATACAAACAAAAAGTTAGTACAAATGAAAAAGACGACATGGGGAATAAAATTTTAAAAAAAAAATTGAAAATTTAAACCCCAAAAAAACAATTAAAAAAAAATGAATGTATAAAATTTTTTAAAAAAAACACTAATTAGTCCCCCACTTTTTTTGTCTTTCGAGAAAAATAAACTCAAAAAATTCATTGAAAAAACTTTAAAACCCGATCAAAGCATTAATTGACATCCAAACTGCGAGTGAATCAAAAGTAAAAGACATTGAAAACAATCGGGTTTGGGGAAAAACAATTTGGGGAAGGAGATCTTTTTCTTATTCATAAAAAAAAATAAGTCTTACCCCAAAGAAATTTAAAAACCACAAAGGAAATTTTTTTAAAACCACATATTTTTTTAAATTTTTTTCCTTAAATAAAAAAAAAAAAACAACTTTCAACAAAAAAAATTTATTTTTAAATTTTTTCCAAAATCCCTATTTTAGCAATTCCCCCCCTTCCACCTCTTACAACCTATCCCTATCTTGAGATTTTTCCCAAAAACCCTTCCAAACCTAAAAAACTTTTCCCATCTTGGGGAAATGGGGTTTTTTTAAAACCTGGATGGGTGAAGTAAGGGGGTCTTTTTTTTAAAAATTTTTTTTTAACCCAAAACAATAAAATACAAATTTTGGGCACATTACTTTTTTAAAAGTTTCCGTTCCTACCCGTCCCCCAAATTAGTGTACCCAATTTATGGAGGGGGAATTATCCCCTAAGGGGGAAATTTTTTTTCCCCCGTAAAAAACCCGGTTTTTAAAAGCCCCCGTCTTTTGGACGAAACCAGAATGTAAAAAAGTTTAATTCCTTAGTGGTTTTTCTTTTGGGAAAAATTTCCCAACGAAAACTATTTTTTTTTGGGTTTTTCCCCTTTTGGTTTGTCTTGTTGGATTTTACCACGTATCGAAAAATTGGGGTATTCCTTAGTGGTTTGCCCCTTTTTGGGAAATTTTACCCCTGTTTTCGGATTATTTGGGGGCCTTTTTGGGGTTTTTTCCCCTTTTTTGGGAAAATTTAAACCCCTGTTCTTTAAAATTTTTTCCAAAAAGGGGTTTTTTTTTTTTGGGGATGTACCACTTTATGTTTTTTGGATGGTTTTTAGGGGTTTGTTTTGGGATTGTACCACTTTTGTAATTGGGGTTCCCTTTTTTGTCTTTTTGGTTGTACCATTTGAAATCGTAGTTTGGGGGGTTTTTCCCTTTTTGGGGTTTGTCTTTTGGATTGTACCACGTTTTTAGATTGTTTTTCCCCTTAGTGGTTTGTTTTTTGGATTGTCCACTGTATGTAGTTTAGTTTTTCCTTAGGGGTTTGTCTTTTGGATTGTCCCACTGTTCGAAAGATTATTTGGTCCTTATGGTTTTTTTTTGGTTTGTCCCATGTATCGTAATTTTTTTCCTTAGGGGTTTTGTTTTTTGGGATTTACCACTTACAAGATTAGTTTTTCCTTATTTTTCCCCCTTTTTAAATTTACCACAACAAAAAAAATTTTTCCCCCCCCCCCCCCCTTTAAATTTTCCATTTTTTTACCATTTATCGAGTTTAGTGGTTCCTTATTGGTTTGTCTTGTTGGTTTGAAACCACTGTATCGTAGTTAGGGTTCCCTTTAAAAGGGTTTTGTCTTTTTGGGGAAATGTCCCACTGTATCGAAGATTGGATATTTTCCTTAGGGGGGTTTGTCTTGTTGGTTTGTACCATTTTTTTCGTAATTTTTTTGGTTCCTTGGGGTTTTTTGTCTTTTTGGATTGTCCACTGTATCGTAATTGGATTTTTCCTTAGTGGTTTTTTTTTTTTGGGGTTTTTCCCACGTATCGTAGATTGGTTGGTTCCTTAGTGGTTTGTTTTTTTGGATTGTACCATGAAATCGTAGTTTAAATTTTTTCCCTTGTGGTTTGCCCTTGTTGGATTTCCACGTACCGTAAAATTAGGGTTCCTTAGTGGTTTGTCTTGTTAAATGTACCACTGAATCGTAATTGGGGTTTTTCCCCTTAGTGGTTTGTCTTTTGGGGGTTTGTACCACTGATCGTAGATTAGGGGTTTCCAAGTGGTTTTTTCTTTTTGGGAAATTGGGTACCACTGAAATCGTAGATTAAGGTTTCCCCTTAGTTTTTTGTCTTTTTGGGAAATTTGAAACCACTTATCGTAAATTAGTTGGTTCCTTAGGGGTTTGTCTTTTTGGGAAAATTGTACCACTGTATCGTAGATTTTTGGTTTCCCTTTAAATTTTTTTGGGTTTTGTTGGTTTGTACCACTGTATCGTAGATTGGATAGTTCCTTAGTGGTTTGTTTTTTTTGGGGATTGTCCCAAACCTGTATCGTAGATTTTTGGTTCCCTTTAGGGGGTTTTGCCCTTGTTGGATTGAAACCACTGTATGGGTAGATTAAGGGTTCCTTAGGGGTTTTGTCTTTTGGGAAAATGTACCACTGTATCGTAGATTTTTGGTTCCTTAGGGGTTTGTCTTTTTGGGATTGTACCACTGTATCGTAGATTATTTGGGTTCCTTAGTGGTTTGTCTTTTTGGAAAGGGTACCACTGAAATCGTAATTAGTTGGTTCCTTAGTGGTTTGTCTTTTGGTTTGAAACCACTGTATCGTAGATTGGATGGTTCCTTAGGGGGTTTGTCTTGTTGGATTTACCACTGAAATCGTAAATTGGTTTTTCCTTTTTTTTGGTTTGGTCTTTTTGGGATTGTACCACTGAAACGAAATTTTTGGGTTCCTTAGGGGGTTTTGGTCTTGTTGGATTTTTACCACGGGTTATCGTAGTTTGGTTTTTCCCTTTAGGGGTTTTGGTTTTTTTGGGGTTGTCCCACGTATCGAAAGTTTAAAGATTTTTT
>JBCFYV010001316.1:0-84545 GCA_039000515.1 Timema cristinae | reverse complement strand
CCCAAATTTCCCATTCAATACTTGTAAAATGTATTATCTAAAATAAAATAAAGTTTGCTGTAAAATAATTTAGGCTTAATTAAAGTGGAAAGTTTTTCTTTCTGCTTATTAATATTTAGCCACAGTAAAATATAAGAGTAATAGTTTTTCTAACAGCATTTATAGTACAGGAAGCCTACTTACACCTGAACATTAATAGAATGGAACTCATGGTGGTGGTTGTAATATCCCTCTTCATGTTCATGGGGAGTTGTGATGGCAATGTGCGGTTGCAATCAATTGCCCCAAACACACCGGGAAAGCCCAATACTGGAAGAAATCTGTAGGAAAACATTTTATATAAAAAATTTTTTATTTTATTTTATTATATAAAAGAACACATTAATAGAAGAGTGCTTCCCAACCTTTTTGATCCCCCCAAAAATTTTTCATCAAAGTATGCCTCTTCTTTTGAATGTACATTTTAACAGCTTTATAAAATATTAGCTTTTCTTTTTGCTGTTATTACTGAACACAATTTAGCTATATTATCAAATAAATTACAGCGGGCGAAATACATCACTTAACATGGATGTGAAAGTAGCTCTAGTAACATTTAATAGTTGCCAGAAAATTTTTAATGGCAAATTCAAATTATAATTGAGCTATAGTTTTTGCATATTATTTTTCATAAATAGTGTTTTAAAATTAATATCATTCATTGTATTAATTTTTATAACTTAAAGAAATTTATTAAATAAATTTTAAACGTGAATAAGTAAAACATTGCTTGACAGTCAGTTTTTGCTCACACTGCAATTGAGGCAAATAGTAAATCAGTTTGCCTATCATTACACCAACAAGGATAAGGATAATTGTATGAAACTAAAATCATAGTCTAATTATTTGAAAGCTTTAATATTTCAGCAAGATTTAAACAATTCGCTAGGCCATAATCTCAGAGTTACATAAATATTTGCAAACAGTGTTTTTAATCATGCTCCTACCACCATTATGTCCCGTTTATTCAATTAATAATAACTGTTCAAAATTTAGTTTATTTAATGCAGGGAAGGCTTTGTTTTTTTAGTAAATATGGTGATACCCTGTGACTTATGATTAAATCATTTATCAGGGGGATAAAAAGATATTTTTGATAATTCTCATTTAATTTCAATCAATACTTTGTATCCTTATGAATAGTGTGTAAAATTATTATTCATTTGCTTATTTTTTTAATGTCTTTATAGCTAAATTATTTTGCGCACCCATCCCAAGGTATATATACCTATATTTAAAGAAACGTGATAACAAGTCTACGATTTGTTATCAATTTTATGTTCTAATATAAACTTACCCCTTTCTCTACCCTTCTCTTTGGGCCAGCATGGTAGGAAACCACAATCCAACGATCAGCAAAAGGGGGTCCGAAACAGCGTTGCATACTTGTGTGTGCATCTTCTGGTTGAAGGTTGCGACAATGCACAAAAGAGTCCTGCCCCAACTCCCCGCTGATAACCACCCTAGCAAAAAAAAAAACGCAGTGCAGCAGTACCTGAACAATAAATACAAATTAGTGTTGGCTTTAGACTATAAACAGGGCAATTCAGTCTTTTTAAATGGTCAGTTCCCCCCTGCAGGACGGGGTTTAGAATAGTCCCGCAGTAACCCCTGCTTGTCGTAAGAAGCGACTAAAAGGGGAGGCTTCTGTGCAGGACGTACCCGTGTGGGAAAAAAACCTATCCTATATCTTTCCTTTCACATCATTTTCCCTTTTTCCTTCACTTTCCCCCTTTTTTTCACTCTTCCCCCCTCGCTTTATCTATCCTTACCTTTTTTTTTCCCCTTTTCCCCCCCCGTTCATCCTGCCCCAGAGGCCCTTTTTCCTTTCCGTTGACGACCCTTGGCAACTAACCCCTCTTTTTGTTTTTAAAATTTGATTTAATTGAAGAATAAATTGGCTATCATTATTATATTTACTTATATTAATTGTTTTTTATTATTATATGTATACGTTGACAAAATACCCACATTTGGAAAAATGGCTGTATTCTAAAATATGTTTATCAATATTACTCGTTTGATGTATTTACCCATAGTTGTCTTCATCTTGAGTTGATGTGGTTTTCATTAATGAAGAGGCTGTTTTTTTTTATGTGACTTCGGAAATATTTACACATGATTATATTTATTTCATAATGTCATTAAAAAGAATATTAATTATATTTGTATATTATGTTTATAAACTTAAAGATATTTGCTTACTACATTATTATTAGTGCTTTACCTTGCTTATAGCACATTATGTAATTCGTAAAGTCATTATAGAACATAATACAATAAAGCGCCGAAAGTGATATTAAATACTTGAGTACGTAAAATGCTTTTTTCCCTCTCTCACTACAAAGCTTCTTTAAAAATCGGAGCGTTTTTAGTTGAATCCCAAGAAACGGTGAAATGTAGGTCACTTTTAAAGCTTCTCTCTCTATAAACTGAAATTGCGTTTCAAGAGTCTGATGGAGCGAAGGTAAGTGGGTACGGAGGGTTTACTTCCAGGAAACATTTAAATGAGAAAAGGAACGTTACCGTAACGTCAGATGAAGTGAGACCTGTCCGAAACAGTTAAGATAGCCCCCAATCCTTTCCCCCCTCGACCCGCCGTTAAGGGATGAAGGGACGGTGCACGGGAAGGAATTAGTTGAAATCCTATCCGTGAATCTCTTGTTTGGCATCCTTTATTCGTGTCTCCACTGGCTGGCGAGAAGGAAGAAGAAGACTGAACATTCTAGTGATACATCACGTGAGATGCAAAACAACACCCTCCCCCTCCGTCATCCTGAGAGGGTTAACCTGAGAGAAGGCTCCGTGTTATATTCCCCGTCAACCCCTATCACGGGGCGGTTTGAAATAGTCTCCAGGGGGAGGGTTTATATATGTGGGACATGTCCCGTGGAGTCGGCGCTGAAGGGATTCCATTCGCTGCCATAAATCTAGTGGCGACCGTGGAAATCCCTTGTACACCACGGAATAACCACCTTTCCGTCTTCCGTACTCTATTCCTACTGTCACGGAGAGGGGAGAAAAAGATGTCTCACTAGTCACGTCTTGTTTCTAGTAACAGTATTGTACTGTGAAGTTGCTTTTACATTAAGAAATAGAATATATCTTCAGACTTTAACATGCCTGGGTCAGTATATATATATTCTAAAGACGCGTTCGATATAGGTACAACCGTACCAATTGGGAATTGGAGGGAGGGTGAATATATTCTTTTAAATGCTGGCCTCTTACCACATGTACAGGTTATACTTATATATTATAATTACTTCAATGGGGTATGATGGAAGCATTTTAGAAGTAATCTACCCTCATTTGCGTCAAAGGAGATAGGAGAACCATAACACGAGAATGACTCATTAGACCATACGGCCACATAAGTAGGTAGGAAATATTTAATAGCTTCTGTTCCAGCTCTAACTATGCCCTTGGAAACAAATGTTGTGTTGTTTGTTTAGGGTATGATGAGCGACACAAATAACCCTTCTTTTATAACCAAACTACAACCCGTATGTGGTAGAAAATTGAAATACTTACTTAGGGTCTATATGTAGCGGGACAACACCAAATAGAAGAGTTTGAAACATTTAAATCTTAAAACAAGGGTCAATTATTAGGGTAAGTAGTGGAAGTGGGGGGATTTAAAGTTTCAAACGTGTAGAAAATAACCTCTTTTTGGTGTGGTATAGAATTAATATATTTTCATATGGTTATAAAAACCACCACAGATAGGCTAGTCAGAAAATACTCGTTCGTTGCTCAAAATGTATCTATATTAGAAAAAAAAAGTTTTGTGGTAGGAAATCTAAATAGGCTATGGCAGGTAATTGCTAGGATCAATATTTTGTACATTAGTCATCTTTTTTTTTATGATTACTTTCAGGCGAAGAACCACCTTTTTATTTACATGCCTCTATTGACATTATTTTTAGTCAGCCCTATTTTTAACGTTTAATAGCATAATTTTTTTAAAAAGATTAATATTTCATAATAATTCAAGATTTGGTTACTTTTCTTCTAGTTAATTTTTTATTCTATAGAAAACAAATCTAACTACAGATTTCCCGTGCAAAGAACGGGCACAGCAGCTAGTATTTTAATGTAGAAATAAGTGTGTAGTTACATAAGTTATAAGTAACTTATTTAACATGCAATAGGTACGTCATGTATGAGATTTTATACAGTAATTATTAGTACATAATATATACAAACATACCTTATCACACCGTTTCCTTGCGAGGTAGGCAAAAAACTGGGCATATAGCTCTAAAAATAACTCCATCCTCACTAACTTTCTCCCCTTGCATAATTCCTTCGCTTCAATAAAATCCATACACCGCATAATACGTGCTCTTTTATGGCCATTGTTTTACAATTAAAATGGTGGTGTCTGAATAAACTAAAAGATTACTTCAGATTGAATACTGTAACATTTTTGAGGGGTTTTATGGTATTTCATGGCTTATGAAATAAAAAGTCTTTATTTGAGAGTAAATTATAAATATTGCTTTTAATTTCTTAAAGAGGAACATAACTCAATTTAAAACTAGGTTTAAGACTATAAAATAATAGTTTGTTAATTTCTATATATTAAAAAAAATCCCTCAGCTTGTCCTTATCCACTATTGTGAAATTTGTTCAGCATTTTCTTGACAGACCATCTTTTACATCTTTTAATCAAGATTAGGGATGAATTTATGCCGAGGCGCATATATCTTTTATGTGTTTCACTCCTTGTTATTCCATGGTTATACCACCCTGTGCATTTTGAGGTCTTGTTTGAGGATGTCATTTGTTTAGTCGTGTTGTAAGAGACGCGGCCAGTGAATGTTGTGGAAGCTGGAAGAAAAGATCGCTGCAGAAGAAAGACTGGGCAAAAAGGGCTTTCTCTCACTTTTTTTTTGTCCCATTTCTCTTTATTTCTCTCTCGTTTACTTGCGTGTTGTGTGTGAGTTATAAAGATTGCCTCTGATGTGAGCGCAGGTTAAATATGAGGCTACGTGGCTACATTCGTAAATGTCAACCAAAGCCTTCCAAGGGAGGGTTTTCTCCACGTGCTGGGTATGGAAATTGGACCGAGTTGGTTATTCTGCCACAATCACGACATGAGGCTTATTTTTAAATGAAAGAGTACTTTAATTTTTTTTTCTTTTCAAAAAATAGGTGAAAAAATGATGATTGAATAGAAATGCTTATTGATCACAATTTACAATTCAAAGTTAATTTGCTGATTGAACAATACTCGATTAACTCTATGAAAAAATACATATTTATGCCTCTTTACACATTTGTGTCTTTGTGAAACAGTTTTAAATCACGTTACCACTTATTTTTTCTTATCAACTCACAACGTTTTTACTAGTTTGTGTGTTTTTGTGCGTGTTTGTGTGCGTGTGTGTGAGTGTGGGAGAGAGAAAATATTGAGTTAAGATTTCATTCAACCTTAAATCCAATTTTATCCGTTTGAAACTTTCACAAGAACTCTTGTTCAGTATGAGTGAATTAGGTTTAGTTATTCTCTAAATCTTTACCTAGTATAATTTAAACCATCAAACCAAATGTAATTTTATAAATAGAATTTGTTAAACACAAGTTTTGGATGTATAATTAGTTGAATATTAAAAAAAAAGTTTACCATTACATAGCTATTACTAGTTCTGTGTTGCTTATGACTAAAAATTGCGAACTGTGCCTTTATTTTTTAATTTTTTTTAATAGAACTAAAAATCAAGAAAAGAACTTGAAAATACATATTATTTTAAACTTATTAAATTCATATAAAAAAAGCCAACATAATGTATTTAATTTGATTTCGCATACTACAGTTATCAAACTTATTATAAAAATGTAATCTTTAAGTATCTCTTAAAAGAATTGACTTATAAATATTTCATAATTATTAATTTGATCAAAATATTTATCACATCAATATTGATAATATAAAACCATTCCTGCTGGTCATACTTAAAAAAAAGGCAGTGTTTGCACTAACTGTATTAGAAAAGACTTGTATAGAAAACTTACATACACAAATTAAAACAGTTTATTATAAAATCATAAGTTAAACCAGAAGAAACTTGAGCTTACACGTACAATAAAGTGAAAGTTTTTAGTTCATTGACATGTTAAAATCTTGGGCCTCTACAGAAAAGGCCTTGATAGGTAATAGCAGCGTCATATATTTAGATTTCATCCATAGCTTTACAAGTTAAACAATTCAGGAGTGTGTGGATACATAGGCAGCAATTCTATTTATAAGTTTGCTTTAAGAACCTTATCTTTAGTAGCACTACATTTGTAGAAATATTTTTATAACGTGAGAAACGTTCGACGTCAAACGATAATAGTGTATTGGTGAAATCACTACACTGTATGACTGGCTTGTCAAGTGTGGATTCGCTTCCATTGAGAATATCGCTGGTTTTACACAATTTTGAAAAAAAATCATCGTTTCTTTGCAATATTAGAATACATTTTGCTTGGTTAGTATACCGATCTTTTGCACTCTATACTGTTAACATTAATAGATCGCAACATCACACCATGTTCCCTAACGAGTAATCACTGCCAGGTGGCGCAGAGGTAAAGTTATCTTATTTGAATTTCTCTATCCTCAGTGGAGCTTTCACCAATATCAATTTGATATTCGATACCAACTTATCCACGTCCTGGTAGCCAACGGCCATGCCATGTTAAACAACATTGGGCGTGGTTAATACTTGGATGGGTGATGGCGATGGTCCCCTTAGTGTGTACTTTATTTTGTTGAAATGTCGCAAGTATGCCTCCATTCGCTTGGTTCTCGATCTCAAAGCTGACCTTTTTTTATACGCAACATTGCGGATGGAGTCCTGTGTTTACTTCGTCTTATACGCTAGAATAATCTTTTAAATTCAATTTGAGTCACTTTTATAAAGTGGATCATTTGGATATTATCTCATTTTGAGTTTGGTTTTAACACTTCTATTACGGTATAAGGTGACCTGGTGAATCTAGCAAATTCTGTGTTGGGTTTCCTTGGTTCAATCCTCGGTCCTGGCACATTTATCTGTTTGCCAAACTCTTCCTATACCTCTAACAAGACGTGTATTAATCACAGCTTGTGAATGTGAGGAAGGCCAGGCCTACTGTTGCACTCGATGTAACTTCATTTCATTCACAATCACCCTACCATTACACATAGCGTAAGTGCGTATAGCCAATGGGTATTACTACTACTAGTACTACTACTAGTACTACTATAGTACTAGTACTACTACTATACTAACTCACTTACACCTATTATATGTTGTACATAGAACGATTAATCATCCCCGCTATAACTACAAATAGTATGACTCTTAAGAACAAATTAACATAGATATTAATACTACTATCATATGTATTAATACATTATTTATACTTTAACTCAAAATATGACATTTATGTATTAAAAAGATTTATTTAATCTAACAAATGTTCTATGGTAACTATTAGAATCCATGGAAATAACCCTTGTACACGAAAACACATCAATTTAAGTAGGAGTAATTAAGAACAAAACATAAAACAAAATCAATTATTTTCTTGAATACATTTACTATAAAAATGAGAAATTGAACAAAAGTATCCAACAAAATTCAAAATATGAATTACAGGTATTTAAAAAAAATCTAATTCAATTAAAGGCCTCCCCCCTGCGGGACGGGGTTTAGAATAGTCCCGCAGTAATCCCTGCTTGTCGTAAGAGGCGACTAAAAGGGGAGGCATCTGTGCAGGATGTACCTCGTGCAGGAAAACCCTATCCTACATCTTTCCTATCACTTTTTTTTCCTTCTCTTTCTTTTTTCCCTCTTCCGCCTTCTCTTTCCTTACTTCTTTCTTCTTTCTTCCCTTCCCCTGCCGTTAAATCCTGCACAGAGACATTTGGCCCCTCTGTTGACGACCTTGGCATCTAACACGGCTCTCCTTTGGTTAATATTGGATACCACTGCCTTGAGCTCCTGAGTGAAAGTGCGCCGGTTGTAATATCTGGGTAGAAGGGCCTTAGGGTTGACAACCGGGTACCCTACCTTGAGAAAAGACCGGTTGCGTTCATGATGGTTCCGGACGAAAAATTAGCACTTTCCTGTATACACTTGCTGCGGTGAACTCTCTTCCGGCGATGCTCCATATGAAGGTTGTAATGTCTAGCGTCGTATGGAGCCTCTCGTCGGAAGAGTTAACAGGGCCCTATGTGGTAGAACCAACTGGGATCAACCTGGGTCTACGATCCGAGTACTTTTGCAGGTTGTCCTCCAACTCATGATTGAGTCCACTGTCACAGCTGACACCTTAATGTCCGCTGGCACCGTACTGCCAAGTTCTGCTGGCATCTTACTGCCCGGCCCCTCACAGGGCCGTATTAATGATAAGAGGCGGAAACGGGTAAGGCCGTCCAGCCCTGTTTTGATAAAAAGCCAGGAAGTGGTGAGGCCCCAGCCCCGCTTCCTGATGATGTCTCGAGTAGATGAAAGTCAAGATCTGAAACGTGTGAGCCCATTTATCCTCAAAAGAGTGATAAATGGAGCGGCAAAATCTGACGTTTTAATAAGGAAACTGCGTGATGGCACCATTATGATACAGACTACGACTGACACACAATCCTCGAAAATTATGGCGATCTCCGAAATACCGTTGAGCAATACGGCAAATATACAGGTGAAGGTGGATCCCCACAGGTTCCTCAATGTTTGCAAGGGAGTGGTCACTTGTTATGACCTCGACTGCGTGAGCATTGAGGATATCTGTGAGGAGCTTTCCCCTCAGCATGTCACCGAGGTCTACCGTATCATTACCAAAAAGAACGGACAAGAGAAAAAGACGGATACATACATCCTCACCTTTGCGACTCCCATCCTCCCAAAGGAGGTTCGAGCGGGCTTCCATGTGCTCAGAGTCAGGCCATACGTTCCCAATCCTCGGCGCTGCTTTCATTGCCAGGAATTTGGGCATACGAAGCTGAGATGCCGTGGAAGGCCAACCTGTGCAGATTGCGGACAGGAGGCTCACGATACACCGTGTGAGTCTCCTAATTTCTGCGTCAACTGCAAGGGTACGCATTCTGCTTGGTCTCGGACCTGTCCGAAATGGAAGGTGGAGAAAAAAGTCCTGGAGATCCAATGTGAATAGAAGATCCCTTATGCCCAGGCCCGCAAGGAATATGTATCCAGTCAAGCTCCGGTATTTCAGACATCTTATAGTCAGATTGTAAGCCAGAACATAAATTGCCCCAACTGCCATTGCGCAGTTAATATTGCCAATACGCCTACACGACCTGTGCCACTCGTCTCTACTCGAGACACTAAAAGGCAACCAGCACCATCTATGGTGGTACCAAAAATAGTACAAGGGGCGACACCCACGTCGAAGTCGCCTCCACCACCAATACCCCGAGGAGGCCTCCTCGGGGAACACCCCCGAGCCCTCCTAGGAGAACCCCTTCGAACCCTCCTCGTGGACCCCCTCCGAGTCCTCGAGGAACCCCGCCGAGCCCCACTCGAGGAACACCCCCGAGTCCTCCTCGGGGTCCTAAACCATCTGCGACCGTTGTCGAGCCGCTCAACCCCGCCTCAGGAACTCCGGAGGTCGGGATGAGTGGTGGTACAGGCGAGGTCGCAAAGGCGAGTCCCACTGGTGCCTTGGGGAAGGACCAGCGAGGGACCTACGAAAAAATAACCCAAAAAAATGCGTCGAAGGCTTTAACAAAGCCTTCTCGTAAGGATCCCCCGTCCCAGTCTCTACAGGACAAACCAAACCCTCTCCTGAAGCGGGAGGTCAAAGAGAGATTGGGAAAAGCAAGAGGACCTAAAAAAGTCCTCAATAAATTTTTATTTTTAAAGGATAGTGTTATGGATTGTGAGGATATTTAATTAAATTATATATTAATAAATAATGTCGCTACTACAATGGAATTGTAGGGGTTTCTATGCTCATGTAGAGGAAATTAAACTACTAATTTCTTCCCTGCATCCTCCCATCTTGTGTTTGCAGGAAACCCACTTCCGCCCAACTGACAACCCCAAGCTTCGTGGGTACGATGTAAATCGTACCGACAAGCCACTCTTTGATCGGGCTAGCGGAGGTATAGCTATATTTGCACGTAGCAACATATATCAAAAGTTTATAAATATTGTCTCTGATCTCCAAGTGATTGCTGTCAGAGCCTCCCTTCCTATGGAGGTAAGCGTATGCTGTATTTACCTCCCACCAGGTGAACGGGTTTCCAAGAGGACTCTAGAGGCCCTCTTTATACAACTTCCCGCCCCCTATATCATCTTGGGGGACTTTAAAGCGCATAACCTGGTGTGGGGGTCTAATTTTACAGACACCTGCGGGAGGATGGTAGAGGATATTCTTGTCTCGCGAAACCTGGTGTTAATGAACACCGGGACCCAGACACACTTCTCCACCTTTAATGGTGTATCCTCTGCCATCGACTTACCCCTAAGTAGCCCCGGGATTGCTGCTCACTTCCTTTGGGAGGTTCACTCGGACCTATGTGGCAGCGATCACTTTCCCATTCTGCTTTCACAAATTACAGATCCTCCCAGTACAGCAAGGTTCCCCCAATGGGTTCTTAAACGTGCTAACTGGGATAAATTCTGCGAGCTCGCCGTATTCGACGAACCTCATTCTCCTGACGTCGATGTTAAGGCTGGGCAGTTTACTTCGACGGTCATAGCGGCGGCGAGGGCATCCATCCTAAATCCTCGCCAAACCCGCGCCACCGTCCTGTTCCCTGGTGTTACGAGGAGTGCCGGCTGACTATTTCTAACCGTCGAAGGGCCATACGTCTCTTTCATCGACGTCCTACTTCGGAGAATCTGGAGTCATTCCGGATTCTACGTGCTAGAGCTCGCCGTATCATTCGAGAAAGCAGAAGAGAGTCTTGGAGACAGTTTATTTCTACCCTTACTATTTCCACTCCCACAACCAAGGTTTGGGATCACATTCGTAAAGTATGTAGTAGCAAAAATACCATTTATATATACCCGCACTTATGTCAAACGGTTCACTTGTCTCCTCCCCTATGGAGGTCGCCAATGTATTGGGCTCGATGTTCGCCAATATTTCTAGCACTGCAAGCTACTCTAACGAGTTCGCAGTGCATAAGCGCAGCATCGAGCGCCTTACTATTGATTTTGTCCAAAGTCGGGGGGAGGATTATAACTCCCCCTTTACTAAAGAGGAACTTACTTATGCCCTGTCCCAGGCGGGCAATACAACTTCTGGCCCGGATGATATACATTATGAAATATTGCGCCAACTGTCCCCTGCTGGACGGGCGTTCCTCTTAGACCTCTACAATTGTGTTTGGGAATCTCGTCAATTCCCAACACTGTGGAGGCAAGCAACCGTTATCCCAATATATAAAAGTGGCAAGGAAAAATTAGAGCCAACTAGTTATAGACCGATAGCCTTAACTAGCTGTGTATGCAAAATATATAAAATAATGATAAATAAACGACTTATATGGTGTTTAGAATCCCGCAATCTGCTATCCAATATTCAATGTGGTTTTCGCCGTAACCGATCCACGGTTGATCATCTCGTCCGTCTTGAGACTGCTGTTCGTGACGCTTTTCTCCATAAACAGCATCTTTTGGCTGTTTTCTTTGATTTGGAGAAGGCGTACGATACTACATGGCGTTACGGCATCTTAAAAAACCTTTTTAATTGGGGGTTCCGGGGGAGCCTCCCTATTTTTTTAGCTAATTTTATGTCAGATAGACATTTCCGGGTACGATTAAACAACACCTTATCCGATGATTTTATTCAAGAAAATGGGGTGC
Source organism: Timema cristinae (assembly GCA_039000515.1). Lineage (NCBI taxonomy): Eukaryota > Metazoa > Arthropoda > Insecta > Phasmatodea > Timematidae > Timema > Timema cristinae. The sequence goes on along the minus strand of JBCFYV010001316.1, from coordinate 72,696 downwards.
ACCAGGGCAGTCCTTTGAGCTGCACGTTGTTCGCTATTGCGATAAATAGCATTTTAGACATCGTGCATTTACCTGTTCGTTCATGCCTTTTTGTGGATGACTACGCAATTTATTGCAGTTCATCAAGTCTCCACAGGGCTGAACGACAGATACAACTCGCTGTAAACAATCTATGGTTGTGGGCATCTCGTATTGGTTTTCGTTTCTCTGCGGCCAAGACGACTGTCGTCCACTTCCATAGATTACGCGGAATACAGCCAGGCCCCAATATTTTAATGAACAACGTTGTTTTACCTGTCTCCGAGACCGTAAGGTTCCTGGGACTTTTATTCGATTTTAAACTAACTTGGATCCCCCACATCAAAGACCTGAAAGAGAGGTGTGTTAAAGCTTTGACTTTACTTAAAGTTGTGAGTGGTCGCTCTTGGGGTGCTGATAGGGAAACTTTGATGCGCCTCTATAGAGCCTTGGTGAGATCAAAACTTGATTACGGCAGTTTTGTATATGGTTCCGCTAGACCCTCGGCGTTAAAGATGCTCGATAGCGTCAGCATCTGTGCCGACGCCGCTGAGCCCCCTCTTTCATACCGGCGGTGTTATCTCCTGGCATCTTACGTGTCGAAACTGCATTGCATGCCAAATAATGTTGCTTACCGCCCTGTGTTTCATCCCTCTAACCGTGTCTTGTATGAAACTAAATGGCGTAGTACAAGGCCGGTTGGGAGCCGGATGCTATCGATTTTCGACACGTGTGGGATAGTCCTGCCAAAGGCTATCCCCACATCACCAGGTCGATTTTCTCCCTGGAAGATTCGCCCTCCGAAATGCCATTTTGATCTTGCCAAGTTCCCTAAAGCGACCACCCCAAACTTTGTATATGAGAGGACCTTTAATGAGCTCCTCTCCACTCGCTTTTACGGATCTGAGCGCATCTACTCTAATGGCTCTAAATCTGGAGCCTCCGTGGGATGTGCTTTTGTTGTGGAAGGATACAATTTTAAATTTGGTTTACCTTATGAAACCAGTGTTTTTACGGCTGAATTATATGCCATTTTTAAATCTTTGTGTTTTGTTTACCGAAGTAGTCACCGTTCTGTCCTCATCTGCACGGATTCCATGAGTGCTCTGTTGGCATTGTCCAATCTCTACTCCTGGAATCCCTCGTGCAGATGATACATGAGCAAATTTTTAAAATTGATTCATTAAGTACCCGGCTCGCCTTTTGCTGGATCCCTGGTCACGCTGGTCTTCCAGGAAATGAACTGGCGGACCAGGCAGCCAAGGAGGCAGCATGCCTGCCTCCGGAGGCGAGTCTGGGTGTCATGTTTTTAGATCTAAAGGGTTGTGTTCGGCGTGGAGTCTTACGCACCTGGCACGAGCAGTGGGTCTCGACCCCTGCTCAGAACAAGCTGCAGTCCATCAGGGACAGTGTGTTGCGATGGCCCTCTTCTATACGAAAGTTTAGAAGAGAGGAGGTCATCGTGACAAGGCTCCGCGTCGGACACACATCATTGACCCATGGGTTTTTATTGAGAGGGGACCCACCCCCAGTGCGTGAGCTTTGCGATGCTCCTCTGAGTGTGTATCACATTTTGGTGGAGTGTCGTAAATATTCCCCTATACGCCTGGCTCTTGATTTTAAAGGTGACCTACGTTTTTTATTACGCGATAGTGCGGATGGAGTTATTTGTTTACTCCGTTTTATACGCCAGGCGGATCTTTTTAATGCCATTTGAGTCACTTTTATAAAGTGGCTCTTTTGGATATTATCTCATATTGGGATCTTTTTAACAGTTTTATTACAATTTAACATGTTGTTTTGTCTTTTTAACGTATTATCATTTTAACATGTTTTGTCTTTTTAACGTGTTATATTTTAATATGTTTGTTTTGTCTTTATATTGGATTGATACACTTGTGGTTTTTTTTAGCAGGTGTATCACTTAATTTATACCAAGAGCCCATTTGAGCACTCCTATGGAGTGTCTCAGATGGTGAATGTTTTATCTCTTTCCCCTATGGGGATTTTATTATGTTTTTAATATATTTCAAGGCCCTAATGACCTAGATGTGTCGATGGGCCGTTAAACAATAATAATAATAATAATTAAAGGCCTGAGTACAAAAGTCACACCTGTAATTTTTCCAAGAACTTTTGTCGGAACTGGCCCAAAGTTCATGAGTCCACCGAAGACAACACAACGGGTTCACCGTTCACCTCCTTTGTCTTGTCAATAAGGCTTGTTACAATATTATCATTCTTCGTCCGCACTATCTTCATCGGCAGTGGGGACTAAAGGAACAAAATCGTCCTCAGATGAGAAAGAAAAACAAGCACGCTCTCTTTTGGCCGCCTTTTTCTGTTTCTTAGACTCGTATGCCTTCATTACCTCCTTATGATTAATAGGCCTATTTTCATATGATACACAAGTTCTACTGTCAAAGTTTATTTTTAGAACTTTTTTTTCAATAGTTGAACTTGTTTCTTTAACTTTTATTTTTCTCTTTCCTGATTTCTTCTTTCTCTGGTGTGTCCGTTGCGATTTGTGTTCTACCTAGTTTCTTGCCTCTGTTACCTTTCTAGGATTTGCATTTGGATATGGCTGTACCTGTTCTGGAGTTAAAAGGTTGTGATTCTGTGTGATGGATGTAGGTTGTGGAGTAGAAGGCCTTAGCTGTACCTGTTCTGGAGCTATAATGTTGTGATTCTGTGTGAATGATGTAGGTTGTGGAGTAGAAGGCCTTGGCTGTACCTGTTCTGGAGTTATAATGTTGTGATTCTGTGTGATGAATGTAGGTTGTGGAGTAGAAGGCCTTGGCTGTACCTTTTCTGGAGCTATAATGTTGTGATTCTGTGTGATGGATGTAGGTTGTGGAGTAGAAGGCCTTGGCTGTACCTTTTCTGGAGCTATAATGTTGTGATTCTGTGTGATGGATTTAGGTTGTGGAGTAGAAGGCCTTAGCTGTACCTGTTCTGGAGTTATAATGTTGTGATTCTGTGTGCTGGATGTAGGATGTGGAGTAGAAGGCCTTAGCTGTACCTTTTCTGGAGCTATAATGTTGTGATTCTGTGTGATTGATGTAGGTTGTGGAGTAGAAGGCCTTGGCTGTACCTTTTCTGGAGTTATAATGTTGTGATTCTGTGTGATGGATTTAGGTTGTGGGGTAGAAGGCCTTGGCTGTACCTTTTCTGGAGCTATAATGTTGTGATTCTGTGTGATGGATGTTGGTTGTGGAGTAGAAGGCCTTAGCTGTACCTTTTCTGGAGCTATAATGTTGTGATTCTGTGTGATGGACGTAGGTTGTGGAATAGAAGGCCTTGGCTGTACCTTTTCTGGAGCTATAATGTTGTGATTCTGTGTGATGGATGTAGGTTGTGGAGTAGAAGGCCTTGGCTGTACCTTTTCTGGAGCTATAATGTTGTGATTCTGTGTGATGGATTTAGGTTGTGGAGTAGAAGGCCTTAGCTGTACCTGTTCTGGAGTTATAATGTTGTGATTCTGTGTGCTGGATGTAGGATGTGGAGTAGAAGGCCTTAGCTGTACCTTTTCTGGATTTATAATGTTGTGATTCTGTGTGATTGATGTAGGTTGTGGAGTAGAAGGCCTTGGCTGTACCTTTTCTGGAGTTATAATGTTGTGATTCTGTGTGATGGATTTAGGTTGTGGGGTAGAAGGCCTTGGCTGTACCTTTTCTGGAGCTATAATGTTGTGATTCTGTGTGATGGATGTTGGTTGTGGAGTAGAAGGCCTTAGCTGTACCTTTTCTGGAGCTATAATGTTGTGATTCTGTGTGATGGACGTAGGTTGTGGAATAGAAGGCCTTGGCTGTACCTTTTCTGGAGCTATAATGTTGTGATTCTGTGTGATGGATGTAGGTTGTGGAGTAGAAGGCCTTAGCTGTACCTGTTCTGGAGTTATAATGTTGTGATTCTGTGTGCTGGATGTAGGTTGTGGAGTAGAAGGCCTTGGCTGTACCTTTTCTGGAGTTATAATGTTGTGATTCTGTGTGATTGATGTAGGTTGTGGAGTAGAAGGCCTTGGCTGTACCTTTTCTGGAGCTATAATGTTGTGATTCTGTGTGATGGATGTAGGTTGTGGAGTAGAAGGCCTTGGCTGTACCTTTTCTGGAGTTATAATGTTGTCTGTGTGCTGGATGTAGGTTGTAGAGTAGAAGGCCTTGGCTATACCTTTTCTGGAGCTATAATGTTGTGATTCTGTGTGATGGATGTTGGTTGTGGATTAGAAGGCCCTGGCATCGAGCATGAAGTAGACCTATCCGCAGTCTCGGTAGTCCAAGGCCCGTCCTTTGGAAGAGGCCGATCAGTAACAAATGAAGGAAGGAAATCATCATCAGTAAATACTCCACGATCTAGTGGATATACACCTGGTGTCTTAAAACCACTAGCAATGTTTTTTTGTTGAAAAAGCACGTGAAAAAACTGTTCCAATAACTTGAGATACATAGTAAATATCAAATGAAGGGTGGCGGGAAAAACGTTGTATGTCACTTTTTCCAACTTTACAGGAAAGCAAAAAACTAATTTTGATCATTACAGCTCAACGGTTCACCTCCGGGAGCAACATACAACGTTTTTCCGCGTCATGTGTAATCACTTGAAAAATTTAAAACAATGACTAAATCGTTGCAAAATGCTTTCATTGAAATCTTGAAGACATGTTAAAAAATATTGAAGTGAAATAATGCATTACCACCTTTTATAAAATTAAAACCTCAAGAGTAGGTATGAAAATTTCTGTTGACAAATTAAGTTTGAAAAAAAAACCATATTAAATGCAAGAAAACTTTTTATTTTATTTTAAACAGAACGTAGATTCTTGTAAAATTCCTGGTGTTCTGTGTCCACAAGGTACTCAGACATTGCCAGGAGATCCTTTTTTTTCTCCTTTGAAATTGGTAGTGGTTCAGTGTATAAAGGAGGCAAATCACAGTATCTGACTGGTGTGATGTTTACGAAAACCCGGCAGGGAACCCATGGTCGTAATAAGTTGTGAGATTCTCGAGCATAAAGAGTTGTTGTATCATCGGCCAATAATTTATACCACACAGATTTTGTGATCTGGAGTTTGGCTTTATTTTTGAACCCCCTTTAGAGAACTTCAAGATCTTAGAAATTCTCTTGCTGCATTTCAAAAATGGCTCATTTACTTTAGCTGCACCAATCACATATTTCCAGTTGCTAGGCACGAGCGCTTTCATTTTCTTCTTTGCTCGCTCGATTAGAGCAAAGTCTCGATCACAGGGCAAAAAACTATGCCCTGTGACCAAAAACTTTTGTTGAATTTCCGTGAAAAAGCCCTCACTGATCAAAGAATGATACATGTGCAATGTGGTCCAATTATTGTTTTGGCCAGTGCACCTATCTGACCAGACAATGAGTTTCCTTTCCTCTCCTGGAGAGAGTGGACGGTATGTGGTTGTTACATATTTCAAAATACATTATGCAATTTCTTTTGCTCCGCGCTTAGCAATAGACTCATGCCAAAGGAACATAGTGGCACAGTTAAAAGTCAAATTATGTATTGCCAAATTATATGACGCATACTGTCTTTGGTAGTAAACATCTGAGTGTGTGAGATTAGGTGTGAATAACACTTGCTGCAAATCTACACAAATGGTTACAAAATTGGAGTTTTTCCCATCATCTGCTAGGGTTTTATACGCCTGGTCGGCTTTGCTGTGGTGGATGGCGCTGTCTCTTTGAATTTCCGCACGTTCCTGCTCAGTAGAAGCTTGCAACAGCCTTACATAAAATTTATCACATGTCTTACATGTATCAGATCTGGGTGTACCGAAACGTAGATTGAAATCTGTTTTAAATACTTTTCTGTATATTGTACAACTCACCTCTATGTTTGGGTATTTCTCTCGAAAAAGTCGATACATCCGTCTGACAGACAGGTCTGGACTGAGACTTTCTCTTGAGGACTCACTACGACTATAATGGTTGATTTCTCGAGGGAAACTATTTATATGATCCCTTATGAGTTGTTTAGTGTTAAAATCTTTCGCATGTGATCGATTCAAATGTATTCCTCTTTTGTCTTTGGGTACAAACTCACCACCCTTCAGCTTGTCTTGAAGTATTTGAATGAGACGGGGAGTCACAGAAAACGTATTGCACATGAGCGAACTGTAGCTAAATTCAAATCCACACAACCAGACTGTTTGTATTTGTCGGAACACACTTTCGAAGTATTTGGGAGAGTTTTTGCAGCAATCACTTTTCCTTTGCCACGGTTCGAAACATACTCTTTTCCACTGTCTTTGAGTTGTTTACGCTTCTTATCCTGCCAGTTTGAAACATTAAGAGGTCGCTTCCGGTTGTTTACACGGTCTTTATCACTTTTAGTAAAGTTCCACGATGTATCCATAATGACAGAACTCAAAACAAACACTAAAAAACAGTAAAACAACTCGTACAATATTCAAAACAGTAGAGATCGCGTGAACAAAACAATAATCTTCAGTTTGTTATACTGAGCAGGTTGGCAACAAAACAACATTCAACGTTATTCCATAACTCGCCAAGTGGACCTTGAAGTTCACCGGAAGCTGGCGCCTTCTCCTGGCACAAGAACGAACAAAATATGAGTAGATATCACTTCCAGAAGTTACATTCACCTTTATTCTACCGGAAAAAAAATATCTCAAAATCCAACATACAACGTTTTTCCCGCCACCCCTTCAATTGTTTTTGGAGTGGCCAAATCTCTGGCATCTATGACATTGTAATATGTAATTTTGGGATTGAATGTAGTGCTCTATTTTTACTCTAGTATGGTTTATGTAGTTTTCCTGGAACATTTTGAAGTTGTTATCAGTCCTTATAAGTGTACATATAAATATTGGCAAGAGTTTGATAGTGTCTTGTGAGTCGATTTCTGTTTGTGCCCTTGATTTGAACTGTCTTACATCTGTCGCTGTGTAGCCCAACGCCTGCAGTTCGTCTTTGACTACGTCCGTAGACATGTTGGGTGGAAGCCCTTTTACAACTATTTTCAAGGGTTTGTCCCTTGGGCCCCCCTGCGGGACGGGGTTTAGAATAGTCCCGCAGTAACCCCTGCTTGTCGTAAGAAGCGACTAAAAGGGGAGGCTTCTGTGCAGGACGTACCTCGTGTGGGACAAACCTATCCTATATCTTTCCTTTCACATCATTTTCTTCTTCCTTCACTTTCCACCTTTTTTTCACTCTTCCCCTTCGCTTTATCTATCCTTACCTTTTTATTCCTTTCCCCCACCGTTCATCCTGCACAGAGGCCTTTGGCCTTTCCGTTGACAACCTTGGCAACTAACCCGGCTATTCTCTGTTTATTATTGGATACCACTGCCTTGAGCTCCCGAATGAAAGTGCGCCGGTTGTAATATCTTGGTAGAAGGGCCTTAGGGATGACAATAACCGGGTACCCTACCTCGAGAAAAGACCGGTTGCGTTCACGAAGGCCCGGACGTAAAATTGGCACTTTCCTGCACCCACTTGCTGCGATGACCTCTCTCCTGGCGCAGCCCCACGCGAAGGTTGTCATGTCTAGCGTCGTGTGGGGTTTCCCGCCAGGAGGGTTAACAGGGCCTCATGTGGTAGAACCAACTTGGATCACCCTGGGTCTACGATCCGAGTATTGTGCAGGTTGTCCCCAAAAAAGGCATGGCCACCTTCATTGTCACCGCTGACACCTCACTGTCCGCTAGCAACGTACTGCCACACCCCGCTGGCAACTCACTGCCCGGCCCCTCAGAGGGCCGAATTAATGATAAGAGCCGGAAACGGGTAAGGCCGTCCAGCCCTTTAACAGAAAAAGTCCAGGAAGTTGTGAGGCCCCAGCCCCGCTTCCTGGTAATGTCTCGAGTAGAGGAAAACGAAAGTCTTAAGCGAGTAAGCCCATTTATCCTCGAAAGAGTGATAAATGGTGCAGCACAGTCTGACGTATCAATAAGAAAACTGCGTGATGGCACTATAATGATACAAACAATAACAGATATTCAGTCCTAAAAAGTAATGGCAATCTCTAAAATACCGTTGAGCAATACGTCTCATATACCGGTGAAGGTGGAGCCTCACGGGTTCCTCAATGTTTGCAAGGGAGTGGTCACTTGCTATGACCTCGACTGCGTGAGCATTGAGGATATCTGTGAGGAACTTTCCCCCAGCACGTCACCGAAGTATACCGCATTGTAACCAAAAAGAACGGACAAGAGAAAAAAACCGACACGTATATCCTTACTTTTGCAACACCTACCCTTCCAAAGGAGGTCCGAGCAGGTTTCCACGTGCTCAGGGTCCGTCCGTATGTCCCTAACCCCCGGCGCTGCTTTCAGTGCCAGGAATTTGGGCATACGAAGCTGCGATGCCGTGGCAAGCCAACCTGTGCGGATTGCGGACAGGAGGCTCACGAAACACCATGTGAGTCTCCTAAGCACTGCGTCAACTGCAAGGGTCCGCATTCTGCCTGGTCTCGGGCCTGTCCGAAATGGAAGGTAAGAAAAAAGTCCTGGAGATACAATCCGAAAAGAAGATCTCATATGCCCAGGCACGAAAGGAATACACATCTAGTCAGGCTCCGGTATTTCAAACCTCCTACAGCCAAATTGTCAGTCAGAATATCAACTGTCCCAACTGTCATTGCACAGTTAATCTCGCAAAGCCATCTACACGACCTGTGCCATTAGTCTCTACTCGAGACAATCTCAATAATAACGCGCCAACTAAGGTGGCGCCTAAATTGCTAGAAGAGGCGAAACCTCAACATAGGTCGTCTCCCCCACCCGTACCGCCGAGGAGCCCTCCTCGGGGAACACACCCGACTGCACCTCGGGGACCTCCCCGAGCCCTACTCGGGGGTCCCCCCGGGGCCCACCTCGGGGACCTCCTCCGAACCTACCTCGGGGACCCACCCCGAACCAGCCGGGGGAAACAAAAGAACTTGCGGCCGTTGTTGGTTCGTCCGCTCTGGTCTCTGGGTCACCGGAAGTTGGAGTGGGTGGCGGAACGGGTGAGGCCGCAAAGGCGAATCCTGCTGGTGCCTGGAGAAAGGTCCAGAGAGGTGTCGCCGACACAAATAGTAAGAAAAAAGTGCCAAAGGCTGTAACAAAGCCTTCGCGCTTAGAATCAACCCCCAAGTCTCTTCCGGAGAAACAAAAGCCTCTCTTGAAACGAGAGGTCCAGGAGAGACTTGGCAAGGCCAGAGGACCTAAAAAGGTCCTTAACCAATTTTTATTACTAAGAGATAGTGACATGGATTGCGTGGATGAATAAATTTATATTTGTACCTAATGTCGCTACTACAATGGAATTGTAGGGGTTTTTATGCTCGTGTAGAGGAAATTAAACTAATAATTTCTTCCCTGCATCCTTCCATATTGTGTTTGCAGGAGACCCACTTCCGCCCAACTGACAGCCCGATGCTTCGTGGGTACGATGTATATCGTACCGACAAGCCATTTTCGATCGGGCTAGCGGAGGTGTGGCTATACTTGCACGTAGCAATATATATAATAAGTCTATAAATATTGTATCTGATCTCCAAGTGATTGCTGTGAGAGTCTCCCTTCCTATAGAAGTAACTGTATGCTGCATCTACCTCCCACCAGGTGAACGTGTTTCAAAGAGGAGCCTAGAGGCCCTCTTTAAACAACTTTCCGCCCCCTATATTATCTTGGGGGACTTTAACGCACACAACCTGGTGTAGGGGTCTAATTATACAGACGCCCGCGGGAGGATGGTAGAGGATATTTTGTCTCGGGAAACCTGGTATTAATGAACACCGGGACCCAGACACACTTTTCCACCTTTAATGGTGTATCCTCTGCCATCGACCTAACTCTATGTAGCCCCGGGATCGCTGCCCACTTCCTTTGGGAGGTCCACTCGGATCTATGTGGCAGCGATCACTTTCCCATTCTGCTTTCGCTAATTGAGACCCTCCCGGTATAGCACGTGCACCACAATGGGTGCTTAAACGTGCTGACTGGGATAAATTTCGCGAGCTCGCCGTATTTGTACAACCCTTTCTCCGGACGTCGATGTTAATATTGCCCATTTTACTTCGACGGTCATCATGGCGGCGAGGGAATCTATCCCTAAATCCTCGCCAAACCCGCGCCACCATCCTGTTCCCTGGTGGAACGAGGAGTGTAGATTGGCTATTTCTGACCGTCGAAGAGCATTACGTCTCTTCCATCGGCGTCCTACCTTGGATAATCTAGAATCATTCCGGATTATGCGTGCTCGAGCTCGCCGTATCATTCGTGAAAGCAGAAGAGAGTCTTGGAGACAGTTTATATCTACCCTTACAATTTCCACTCCCACAACTAAGGTTTGGGACAATATTCGTAAATTACGTAGTAGCAAAAATACCATCAATAACATACCTGCCCTCATGTCAAATGGTACGCTTGTCTCCTCCCCTGTGGGGGTCGCCAATGTATTGGGCGCAGGAAAAATTAGAACCAACTAGTTATGACCGATAGCCTAAATAGTGTTATGCAAATATGGAATAAATGATAAATAAAGCGATTATATTGTATTTGAGAGTCCGCAGGATTACTATCAATATCCAATGTGGTTTTCGCCGAACGATCTACGGTGGTCATCTCGTCCGTCCGAGACGCAGTTCGTGACGCCTTTTCATAAACGCATCTTTTGGCAGTATGTCTTTGGTACTTTTTGGGAACGTACGATCCCACTGTGGGGTCGCATTTTAAAAAATTAACGCTCTGGGGTTGCCGTTGGGCAACTACATCCCTGTTTTTATAGATCTACTTTTTTAAGTTCACGAATAGACCACTTGGTTAAGGTATAACATACCACCCTTTTAAGTTCCGTATGATTTTCATTTCAAGAAAAATGGTGGGTGCCCCAGGGCAGTATTTTAAGCTGTGCGTTGTTCGCCATTGCAATAAATGCATTGTGGACAACGTACACCTTCCTGTCCGTTCATGCCTCTTTGTGGATGACTACGCAATTTATTGTAGTTCATCGAGTCTCCACAGGGCTGAACGGCAGATACAACTCTCTGTCAACAATCTATGGTCGTGGGCATCGCGTAATGGCTTTCGCTTCTCTTCAGCCAAGACGACGGTCGTCCACTTCCATAGATTACGTGGAATACAACAAGCCCCCAGTATTTTAATGAATCATGTTGTTTTACCTGTCTCGGAGACCGTAAAGTTTCTGGGACTTTTATTTGATTTTAAATTAACCTGGATTCCCCACATCAAAGACCTGAAGCGAGGTGCATAAAAGCACTCAACCTGCTTAATGTGGTTAGCGGCCGGTCCTGGGGTGCTGATAGGGAAACCTTGATGCGCCTGTATAGGGCCTTGGTAAGATCGAAACTAGATTACGGCAGTTTAGTGTATGCATCAGCGAGACCTTCGGCGTTGAAGATGCTGGATAGTGTCCACCATGCTGGCATACGACTGGCTACTGGTGCATTTCGTACCAGTCCAGTCGTCAGCATCTGTGCCGACGCCGGTGAGCCCCCTCTCTCTTACCGGCGGTCCTATCTTCTGGCATCTTACGTTTCAAAACTTCACTGCATGCCGGAGCATGTTGCCTACCGACCTGTGTTTCATCCCCCTAACCGTGTCTTATATGAAACCAAATGGCGTAGTACAAGGCCGGTTGGGATCAGGATGCTATCGGTATTCGACACGTGTGGGATAGTCCTGCCAAAGGCTATCCCCACATACCCAGGTCGAGTTTCTCCCTGGAAGATTCGCCTACCTCAATGCCATTATGATCTTGCCAAGTTCCCTAAAGCGACCACCCCGCCGATTATATATGAGAGGACATTTAATGAGCTCCTCTCCACTCGCTTTCAGGGCTTTGAGCGCATCTATACGGATGGCTCCAAGTGTGGGGCTTCCGTGGGATGCGCATTTGTTGTGGAGGGAAACAATTTTAAATTTGGTTTACCTGGTGAATCCAGTGTTTTTATGGCTGAATTATACGCCATTTTTAAATCTCTGTGTTTTGTGTATCGTAAGTGTCACCGTTCTGTTCTCATCTGCACGGATTCCATGAGTGCTCTGTTGGCATTGTCCAACCTCTACTCTTGGAATCCCCTGGTGCAGATGATACATGAGCAAATTTTAAAAATTGATTCATTAAGCACCCGGCTCGCCTTTTGCTGGATTCCTGGTCACGCCGGTCTCTCAGGAAATGAACTGGCTGACCAGGCGGCCAAGGAGGCGGGGCACGCCTGCCTCCGGAGGCGAGTATGGGTGTGATGTTTTTAGATCTAAAGGGTTATGTTCGGCGTGGGGTCTTACGCACCTGGCACGAGCAGTGGGTTTCGCCCCTGCTCAGAACAAGCTGCGGTCCATCAGGGACGGTGTGTCGCGGTGGCCCTCTTCTATACGAAAGTCCAGAAGAGAGGAGGTCATCGTGACAAGGCTCCGCGTCGGACACACAGCGTTGACCCATGGATTTTTATTGAGAGGGGACCCACCTCCAGTGTGTGAGTTTTGCGATGCTCCCCTTAGTGTGTACCACATTTTGGTGGAGTGTCGCAAGTATGCCCCTATCCGCCTGGCACTTAATTTTAAAGGTGACCTTCGGTTTTTACTACGCGATAGCGCGGATGGAGTTATATGTTTACTTCGTTTTATACGCCAGGCGGATCTTTTTAATGCTATTTGAGTCACTTTTATAAAGTGACTCATCTGGACTTTCTCATATTGAGTTTTTTTTTAACATTTTAGTATATTTAAATATGTTTGTTTTGTCTTTTTAACGTATTATTTTAACACGTTTTATGATTTTAATGTGTTAAATTTTAATATGTTTGTTTTGTAATTTTAACGTAGTGTATACACCTGTGGTTTTATTTTAGCAGGTGTATCACTTCTTTTATTCTAATAGCCCATTTGAGCGCTCCTATGGAGTGTCTCAAATGGGCATTTTCTCATATTGAGAATAACTGTTTTTAAATTAATTTAAAAAATTTATTATTGTATATTGTTTTATATTTTATCTCTCCACCTGTTTATTCTAACAGGTGGACTATGTGATGTCTCTTCCCATTGGGGATTCTACTGTGTTTAATTTATTTTTAAAGGCCCTAATGACCTTACTGTGTCGACGGGCCTCAAAACAATAATAATAATAATAATACAAATAATGTATACGCGCGTCACAAAGACAAAATCTTCAGTCCGTACTTTGCTGGTTTGTTTCCTATGTGTCTTCTAATTGCACACCCACTCCGGAAGAGGACAAGCATTTAATCTATTTTCAGATATTCAGCACGGAAATAATTTGATTGGCAGTTCACTAGAAGTTCATTGTTAACCTGGGGTCTGGGTATTTGAGCAAAACTATCATGAACTTTCCTTTCATATCTCATGATAGCATCAAAACGTAGGCCAGCCAGGAGGAAGAGGAACCTTTTCAGTGACATAGTTGCTCTAAAAATATCCCTTTCAGTACCATTTGTGGGACAATGTAATTCAACATCCTCAAAGTTAGATTTAAATACTCCAGATAGAATGAATATTCATCTCAATTTTGTCATTATGATTTGTGAATTGAGTGTGCACAGCATTACCGCCATAATTTTCAACCATGTACGTTATTTTTGGATTAGTGTACTCCACAACCGGATTGATCATTTATTTCCTCATCAATTAGAAGAAGCCAAGCGTCCACTGGTTCATTTGGTTTATTAGTTCTGGCATATCCTACAACACCTGGTAAATGCATCACTAAATTATGTTGTTTTGTAGAAGATTGCGCAGGTGAAACTTTAGACCACTTAAGTCTTGATTTTGAATACCAATAATTCTGGAGGTTTGAACGGTTGGGTATTGCAACTTTATCTGGAACCCCATCCTCATCTGCATTTTCTGCTTATGAAAGCTCTGAATCTGTATTATGATCGCTACTTTACGAAGGTGCATCGGAATATTCAGAGTCCGTATTTGGTAGCACAAAATGAGGTTCATCGTTGAATATCTCTTCTAAAATTGCATCAGGATCGTCTCTCAAGTTATCGCGACCATTAGTAAAAAAGTATTGTAAAAAATAAATCAAGCAGTCTGATTCTAATCAAAGTAAAATAATCCTTAAAGGAAAATAACACGTTTAGAAAATATAAAAATAAATAAAATAACGAAATAATAGTCTTACAAATATATATAGCCCTTAAGTATAATAAAACAAATAAAATAAAACATTAATCACTAAAACGACAATAATACACTTTAAAAAATTACATACAATATTGGTATGGCGGGGTCAAATCTGCCCTCAAGAACATTGTATGACGACAATGATCCATGTACACCCTTCCAGGTCGAACACATTCCATAAAAGTAGCTTGACGGTCGCCGATTGGGTTATCTTGCGGCGGCCCGTTGTTTACCTTTGACCCCTCTGGAGATAGTGGAGCTACTCCGGCACTGGTGCGGAGTCGAAGGTCGCCTTGAGGTTCTTCAAGACCTTTTGTATCTTGTCATGGGGCACCATGGGGGCGTGGGGTAGTTGGCCACTCGGGGATCTCGACGGCTGGCATAGGGTACGGAGGTAGAGGAGAAGGAGTAAGGGTGGGGTGGTGTAGCGAGGGGTCTCAGGTGGTAACCGGTGTGACTGAGTGGGGAGATTGGGGTTGGGGGAGCACGTACCGTGGGCGATTCGTGGGAGTAAGGGGGAAAATATATGGGAGAGCGGAGAGGAGTGTGGTTTGGTAGGTCGGGAGGGGTTAATCTCTGGGATCTGGCAGCCGGTGTGGCTAGGGTGCCGTCTTGACAGTGTGTGGGCCCTCGAGTGGAGTATCCCGCTCGTGAAGTGCTGGGCCCCAGCGGGGCCAGGGTTGGTATTGCCGCCGGACTGGTTCTGCGTGTTCTGTTGCCTCGTTTGCTGGGCTTTTCCGGCGCGTTTTGTGAAACCCATGTCGTTCCAGAGCTTGTTACCCGAGTACTGCTGGAGGCATCGGGAGATAAGGGGGGGGGGGGTGTTAGGTGATAAGGGGATGATCGAGCGGGTGGTTAGGTGGGGGAGTGGGAGAGAGAGAAGCTGAGTTGCAGGGTGTCGGGGGAGAGTACGAGAGGGGGGGGGGGAGGTGAGCGAAGGGGAGACCTCGGCACTCAGAGCGGCGCATTGAGGCAGGGAGAGGAGACCTCGGCACTCTGAACGGCGCGATGAGGCAGGGAGAGGGGTGAAAGGAGAGCTCGAGATTGATCACTCATACCCGGTGTTATACTTGGAGATACGTTTACTGGTACTTTACTGTGGGCGAGGCCACTACAAACGAGTATTGGTCGTGCTGGCTCGGTATTGCTACCGGTACTGATCCTTAAGGCGCGTTTACATGAGGCCAGTTGACAGGCAGGTTCGACTGGCGTCAGTTTGACTGATGCCAGTGACTGACCTGTAAATTTTCTTTGATCTGTCCACATTGAGGTTAAAGCCATGCAGGTTTGGGGGCCAGTTTGCGTGTAAATATGGCCGAGTGTGCATCATCATTACTGCCTCTGGATGAATTAAATGAGCTAATTCAAAATCTAACTTAGGAGTTTGTGTCCGAGTCGTGTAATATTTTAATAGAAGAACTTAATAAGAAGAAGCCATGGGTTCGAGACTGGCTGAAGAGGAGAGACACTCGTGGAGCTTCTAATCAGCTACTTGCAGAACTGCGGTTTGAAGACCCAGAAGAATATCGTGCTACTATGCGAATGTCACCAAAGTGTTTTGATTTTCTACTCAGTAAAGTAGAACCTCTAATTTTAAAGCAAGACACTGAAATGAGAGAAGCTCTGAGCCCGAAGCTGAAATTAGAGATAGCTTTGTCCTACCTTGCTACGGGAAATAGCTATCGAACATTGCAAAATCATTTCCGAGTGTCCAAGTCATCCATCTGCAGGTTCATCCCAGAAGTTTGTGATGCTTTGTACCAATGCTTGGAGGATTATATTAAGGTAATCTATTAAGAAGGAAGGTGAAATATAAGGAGCAAGTCTAGATACATGATTTATTGAATATTTTAACCTTTTTAATGACAAAAAAATTTCTAAAGTGTGTATAGTCAGCCTCTTTGTATCTACATAGATTGTGACTATTATAATTTTGTTTATTAAATTCAGTAATTGTATGGTTATTTACATAATGTGTATTTGTTATGTAAACACTTTCATAACTTCCACTTAATAATCACAAAAAAAACTTAAAAAGGTAAAAATAGGTCCAAATGAATGAAAACTAGATATTGTGAATGAAAATAATTATATTCAAATGTGGAATAATCACTTTCACTACTGAACACTGTCAGAGAACCCTGAGAAAAACGTTGCATAGGGACATAAAATGATTCTTCTGTGTCCTGGCTTGGCTGCAAAGTGGTTACAGTGCTGGGGGCTGAAGAAGAATGAAACGGCTCGATTGAAGTTGGTGATGGTGATGGTGATGGTGTACATTAGGAGCATATTCCAGATGTTCTAGGACCACATTGCTTATTGTCTAGATCTGACAACCGCGATCGTGTCAAAACTGTTTGTATTTCTCCTTGTGCGATAATACATTGCTGTGGACTTAATTGTTTCAGCTGAGCTGCAATGTGTTTCGAAAAAATTTCACATTCGTTTAACTCAACGTGAGAAATTGTTTGTGTTAAGGCCTTCAGCTCGCGAGTGGTTGAAGCAATCTGTGCAATTTTTGACATTGCTCTTAACTTCTTTTGAGGAGGCTCTTGAGTGTTCAACGGATTTTGTAACAAGAGGTGTTTCAGGCTCAGAAATGGTTTCATCACAATCGTCAACACGTTGTTCTTTTTCAATATTTCTGGATTGTTGACTTGTTCATTGACTTCTTCTTTTGAACGAGACTTCACAAGTGTTTTTGGTGTTTTCTGTAAAGAAGAAATACATTTTTATTAGAAATGTAAAACTCATAAACTAAAAAATCATGTTAAAGATTTAGCCAAAATTAAAACAATAACGTTTTGTATTATTTCATTTCCAGACCCCAGCGTCCCATGAGGAGTGGAAGAAAGTTGAAAAAGGATTCAATCGAAGATGGAACTTTCCTGGCTGTTATGTTGATGGAAAGCATGTAGCGATATGGGCTCCTGATGGTTGCGGGACAACATTTTTCAACTACAAGAAGACAAACAGCATTGTTCTCTTTGCTTTGGTGGATCAAGACTACTGCTTTAAACTCATAGATGTAGGGAGCAATGGTTCTGTATCTGATGGAAGGATTTTTCAAAAAAGTCCCCTATTACAGGAACTTGAAAATGGGCTGCTACCAGAAGGAGTTGTTATCGTGGGGGATGACGCATTTCCATTAAGGCCGTGCTTGATGAAACCCTACAGTGGTGTGTCTCTTTCATTAGAAGAAAAGATTTACAACTATCGGATCTCAAGAGCAAGAAGAGTAGTGGAAAATGCCTTTGGTATTCTTGTCAGCAGATTTCGAAACTTTGAGAAACCCATTCCCCTACATCCTAACACCGTAGACAAGGTTGTCTGTGCGTGTTGTGCACTTCATAACCTTTTGAGGCAGAAATCAACACAAACTTACTTTCCACGTGGTGCAGTTGACAGTGAAGACTGGGACATGGGGGGAATTATTCCAGGGGCATGGAGAGAAGGAACCCAAAGATTTGAAAGTGTGAGACGAGTTGGAGCCCACCAACAAACGAACAGAGCTAAGGAAACGAGAGGAGCGTACAAAGATTATTTTTGTAATGATGGTGCTGTTTCATGGAAAATTAAAATGATACATTAGTGAAGTTGCACCCTACATGACAGGAATGAAGGGGTGGGGTGCAAGTAAACATAGCATAGTAACAAAAAGGCATACATTTTATTTTCAAGGGACATTATACAAAAGAGTAGCAGATCATTGTGTATTACAGGAAATTGGTTGTCTACTTAGTAAAGGGCAATGCAGCCAGGCTAAAGTGTAGTACTCTCTATATTTTCTATAAATGACCATATACCCTCGTTCAGCATTCATAGTGCTTGGATTATGTAGTGAGCATTCTGCCCCATAATCCCTCGGGCAGCAGTCCACATACCTGTATTTCAAGAATAATACAACCACATTAGAAATCCAGACGCATGAAGTGCAAAGTAACATCAACAATCAAAACTGGTTAAGGGAGGTGTACATTACACAAAGCAAATAAGTGCCTTCTCAATTATTGTACTATTTTTGTTTTTGTTACAATAAAATATATATTGTTCAACCAGGTAACATTCTTGCCTGATTTTCAGTCTTCCTCACCCTATAGATATTAAGGGGGGGGGGGGGGTTGATACCTTGTTTAGGATTTGATGTTTTAATGCCTTTTACATTTGAAGACGAAGGTTCAAACAGCTTCCTGGCCGGGATTGGCTTTTGTTTTTTCTCGCCCCATTTATCTTATTAAAAAAAAAGGAAACCCAAAAAGTTAAGGTAAATCGTTTTCCATTTTAAGCTGATTTTTAACGGGAGGGTCAGTCAGTATAGCTGACCACCTTTTTATCTTTCCACGCCGTATGTGCTTCCTAGATGCTGCCTTCTCAAAAGGCCTAACTTCTTCGGGTGTAGGCCAAGTTTGTTTGGATGTAAAAGGAACGCCTTCTTGATAAGATATAGGGAAAGTTTGAGTTGAACTCGAAGGAACAGCTTCTTCGGAAGTGCTAGCCTGCGTTGGTGTAGAAGGATTTGACGCTTTCTATAGGTTTGAATTAAGGCTATGAACAGTCGATTTTTCTGGCAAATTTGAAGGTTGTTCAGGATTGTTAGTGCTTTCAAGATTTGTTACGGCAGGAGCTGGCCTGTCAGTAAAGTAGGATGGCATAAAATCCGAGTCTGTAAATATTTCAGAATTCAGTGGGAAAATTCCCGAAACTTTAAAACCCACCATTATATTGACTGGTGTTAACGCCAGTGGATCAGCTCTAGCCAAAATAGACTGGATATAGTTTTTGTTGTTGTTGTTGACTTTGTCTTATGCAGACACTATTGATCAGTGCCAGCAGTTCGAGAATGACTTTATTTACTATTGAGCACCGAAATAATGTCTTATTTCTTATCTCATCTTTGAGTTGTGTTAACCTTGTTACATGACTGTTTCTTGTCGAGTCGTTTTTACATTTGTAAAATTATCATTTAATTGTATTAATAGTCCTCGTCTCTACTTGTAGCTTTCTGACAAACATTGATTGATTGTCAGGGCTCATAAAGTATTGACGGGGCTTTCTTCGTGTTTTATTTTAATTCAGATGATGTGATTGATGAAAATATGATTTATGAACCTGAAAAATAGAGAGGTTTAATTAATCTTGTAGTATGAGATGTATTATGATAATGAGTTATGAATCTGTTAGAGAACGTGCTAATTAGTGTTGGTGATTTGCGGGATTCAAGGAGTGAATTTGGGAAAGGTTTATTTTTAATTTATTATATTGACTATTATTATTTTTCGCTGGTTTACTCCATAAGGGTTCCAATGTTATAATTTAATTTCTTTGTAATTGATCGACTTTGTTGTCTACTCGTTAAGAATAAAGGTTGACACTATCTCTAGGAGAAGACATTTCTTTTCCATCTTATCCTTTGCCAGTCTTATCTTTGGGAGTGATGTTGTCATGATTCCTATGAGTTGTGTGAATTCCGAATCTCTTAAGATGGATAAAATCTCTTGAATTTCTGATTGGTTTGGGTCTTCTGTTTTGGGTTTTTCCATTGTGATTACTTTTTTTTTGTTCTCGACAACTTAACTGAATGATCTACCCAGAGTCGGTTCCCTGGTTCTTGGTTCGCCTAATTCCTCTGCTGATGTTGATGTATTTTCAATTATTTTTGGTGGCTCGATTATTTTTATTTTATTTCTTGGTACGGCTCCGCAACCCCTAAAGTTTGCTGGGTGGTTGCCTCCCCAGTTTGAGCACTTAGCAGTGGTGGATCTGTCTTATTTGCCGCATTCTTCGGTGAGGTGGTTTTCAGCGCATTTGACGCATCTTGGCATTAGACAGTATTTACCCTGATGTGGCCCCAGCCTTGGCATTTATGCCATTGAGTTGGCTGTTTTCTCGGACTGTACGCCTCTATAGTCACTCTAGTATAGTATAGTACGCTTAGACTGTAAACCTGCCTACTACTCTCTGAGTTTGGGAGCGTGGCAAAATATATTCCTAGCTTCCGTACATTCCCCTCTGTTTTTGTTTGAAGCTGTCTTACCTCTAGTACTGTGAAGCTTAAAGCTTCCAGCTCCTCTTTGACTATCTCTGGTGTCATAGTTGAGGGTAAGCCCTTTATACAGATTTTCAATTGGTCTTTATTGGGTACAGAGAAAGTGTAGTATTTTCTTCCGAATTCTCTCAAGTATATTTTCACTCGGTTGAAGTCGTGTTCGTTTTCTAAATGGTATGTGAGTCCCTCTGCTGTATGTATAATTCGCATTTTACCCTTTATGAAGGTCTTTATTGTCTTTGTGTCTTCCATGTAATGTTCGGTGTCAGTCACTATTATTGGAGGGAATCTTCTTTGTTTAGGTTTTTGTTGCGTTTCTCCTATGTTTTTTTTCATTTCCTTGGTCTTCGCCTTTCATTGGGAGTCCCTCGTATTGATTGGCTGTAGCTATGGTAAAAGGGATACTTATCATAGATTTTGTCGGTTTCTTTTAAGTCTTTAATTCCAGTTCAGGTGAGGTTCTTTGTCTTTTTTTTGGTAACTATTTCGAAGTCTATGTCAATGGTAATTTCCTTCATGGGGAAGTTGTTTTTCGCTAGTGTTGAGAAACCTTCGTCAGTTAAGTAGTCTTCTTGATCGATTTCCTCGTCCGTTGAGTAGTCCGTCATGTTAGTGTAAGAATGTTGGCCCTGAAAAGGGCCGCTTTATTTTTGTGTAATCCCCAGCAAGTGTACTATCGGGTTTTTGGGTATGTTCTGTGCGGGCACTGGGCACCAGGCTGTGCATTGGGGAGTCCCCTGCCCGTAAACGTGCAATGGTATGAGATCTAACCCGTGTGGGATCGTCAACCTCACACCTGCCAATGGATCCAGCCCCGCACTGTGTTGGAGTGTGTGAGGGCCTAATTGTCCTATGGGGCTGATTTTTCACCGTTGCTCTCTCTTCTTTCCCGTACGGGTCGACTGGTAGATCGTCGGTCGCTCGCTGTAATCTGCTGCTCTAAGATGATCCTCAGTCTTCGGAAGTCCTAAACCTCCTAAACCAAACGGAATATCCTAAATTGTCATAGGTCTTTTATTTGTGAGTAGTAAGTGCGCGTTTATAATCAGTGTTTGGCAATAAGCCAAGAGCGTTTATAATCAGTGTCTGGCAATAAGCCAAGAACTAACGTATCAGATATGGTGACACATTTGGACGTCACAGATTTGAATGATTTATTAAGTGCGAGGCACGTAATTAATTATGTGTAAGTGACTGACGTTATAAGATAATTGTGCAGAAGTGTTTACAGTGACGTCATAAGATAATTGTGGTTTAATTACCGAGGTACATTATGTCAGTAGGACGTAATGACGTCATTTATAAAAGTTATATTGCATAAATATATAATTTAAATGAGAGGGAAATATTACGAGAAATAAAAAATAAATACAAGTTTTTTCACATTTAATTATAATAAAAAATATACATATTTCACAATTTATTATTGTTATCCATAAAAATACAAAGATCGTCATACAGTGATAGATAGTCAAAAATTACTCATTATGTTTTATGACTAAAATATAACATTTAAACATTTGGAAAATATTACTCTCAAGTGAGTTGATATTCAGTGTGAAACTATCTATGAAATATCTCCGGCTAAAATAAAACCAGTTTTAAATGAAGAGAGGTTTGATTTGAGAACTCTAAATGATCAGCCAATACATTCTCATAAAAATTAATTTATTGAACAACATACATGATTAAAATTTATTTTAATTTCTAATTTCATAGACAGTAGGACGTTTGAAATATTAATTACGTCATATACACTAAAAATGAAAAAATAAATACAAGTTTTTTCACATATAATATCATATAATTGTCATATTAGTTACACAGTATAGTTATAGTGTTTAGGAGTTACATTAATTTGACGGAACAATTCTAAGCTTGATAGATTTGTCAGCCTCAATTCCTTCATAAATTAATACACACTTTGATTTATTAATATGGTCAATATGATCATTTGAACAAATGGCTGAAAACTTCTTTGGCAAAAAAAATCTACGATGTTATCTTTTAAATAGGCTTTCACATAAACACCTCTACGAAACTTGGTGTCTCTTTCGTTAAACGATATAATATCTAGTATTGTATTCTCCTTTAAACTACTTAGAGAAATATATTGAATGTCATCGGTCTTGGCTGAGTTGAAGTAGTTTATAAACTTGTCCATACCTTGAAAAAAAAATTCAAACATATATATATATATACTATAGTAATAATAATAATAAAACAAACTATTAAAAAATAAATTAAAAAATTATAAATTACCTGATTTACTCTGATGTAGGATTATCTGTACTCAGATCCTCAATATGACGACGTTTAAATGACTGAAGGTGACTGTTTGAACACAAGTCTGTATCTGATAGATATTTAATAGTTCTGATGTCTTAAATACCCAACGTATTCCCGTAATATCTACCTCTCAAGGTGAACAACATCCAGTATACAACTTTCTAATTAGATATTCAGGTCGCTCAAAGTATTCAAGTTTATTCTCACTACCATCTAACAATCAAGTCACGTTTATAGAGACAAGGACCACAACGGATATTTTCTAATTATATATTCAGAACGCACTCGGCTAGTTGGTGAAACTGTCTGATGGGCTTGTCGTGTTGAGATCTAGTAGTCAAGACGACCTATTTCCAACTCTTTATTGTCCTTGTATTAGATGACATCCAACGATGTTTAATATAATATAGTTAATCATCTTCTAGTGGATCAATTGTAAGACAGGATATAGTTAGGAATTATGTAAATCAAACAAATATTGTAAATTGTTTATTTTATAATCAATAAACCAAAATACAATATATATACGAGGGCCATCCAGAAAGTAAGGTTACGACATTTATTTAGAATCGAAAAATGCTTGTATTTAATTGAAACTCACAGGTTACTTCAGAAATATATTAAACTATTTTTCAACGTAATCGCCGTCGAGATCGAGACATTTCTGTAGTCGGGGCACCAGCTTTTGTATACCAGTGTCATAGACCTCCGCCGCCAACTCTTTCAGCCACTTCTTCACAGCTTCCTCGACCTCCTGATTGTTGGAAAAAAGTTTCCCACCCAAAAACTCCTTTAGTTTAGTGAAAAGGTGATAGTCCGAAGGCGCCAAGTCGGGTGAATAGGGTGGGTGGGTGACAATATCCCATCCAAATGATGTCAGCAGCTCCTGTGAAACTCGCGCGGTGTGGGGCCTGGCGTTGTCATGCAGGAGGCTGACTCCCGGGTCAGCATTCCCCTTCTGCGGTTCTGAATGGCTCTTCTGAGTTTTTTTAGGGTATTGCAGTAAGCCTCTGCATTAATGGTAGTCCCTTTGGGCATAAAATCCACCAAAAGGACGCCCTTACGGTCCCAAAAAACAGATGCCATGACTTTTACGGCTGAATGGGTTGTCTTGAACTTTTTGGTGGCTGGGGAAGATGAATGACGCCACTGAAGTGATTGTCTTTTGGTCTCTGGGGTGTAGTGACACACCCACGTCTCATCCCCTGTCACGATAGAGTCCAGAAAAGCTTCTCCCTCCTGTACAAAACGATCCAAAAATTCACGCGCGGTGGTGACGCGATTTTGACGGTGCTCCGGTGTGAGCATTCTGGGCACCCATCTCGCACACAACTTGTTGTAACCAAGTTTTTCCGACACAATATCACCAAGGAGACTTCTAGAAATGTCAGGGAATTTTTCGTGAAGGTCATCAAGCGTCACACGGCGGTCATTTCGCACTTGTTCTTTAATTTTTCGCACAAGTTCGTCTGAAATCACTGATGGTCTCCCACTCCTTGCCTCGTCGTGAGTATCAGTACGGCCTTCTCTGAACAACCTAACCCACTTCGTGACATGTTGTCGACTCATCACATCACTACCATAAACTTCCACGAGCTTCCGATGGATATTCGCGGCGGTATTGTTCTGCAAAGTCAAAAAACGGATGACCGCGCGGATCTCGCACGGACGGGAGGTGGCGGGAGCGCGCGACGACCTCTCCATAGGAAGAATTTACTGTGACTGAAAAAAATGGCCGACAAACACGCGGGACCAAACAAACTGACCGTTAAGATCCCCCTACACGTCAGGTGTGCCAAATTTGAAACAAAAAATTTCCCCAGGCCTTAGGACCCCTTGTAACCTTACTTTCTGGATGACCCTCGTATATAGAAGTTCTATATTATTATCGATGCAACAATTGTAAGACAGGATGTAGTTAGGAATTATGAAAATAATACAAATTGTATATTAATAATATACAATATTACATTATAATTAATTTATAATATCTATTAATTTATATTCCCATGACATAAATTCACAACATGTACTTTTGAATTGTGGACAGTGTGATGATGACTTAAAACATTTCTCTGAACAAATGTGATATGTAATTTTTATGTTATATCCTGGATGTTCTCTGTAATCTTACGTTCTATATTTTTACAGTAAAATAACTTGGCTGTTCAAGACTAATTTCAAGTTCTTTATCTTCCATATATTCTTTTACAATTAGTATACATCCTATACTTCTTTGCTTGTGCTGAAAGTTGAAACAATTGCATCCTGTTAAGTCAGACCAAGGTGATTCAATTTTATAAACTCTCTCGGATCAAACAAATATTGTAAATTGAATATTTTATTTTATAATCAATAAACCAAAATACAATATATATAAAAGTTCTATATTATTAGCGATGGATCAATTGTAAGACAGGATGTAGTTAGGAATTATGAAAATATTGTAAATTATATATTAATAATATACAATATTACTTTATAATTAATTTATAATATCTATTAATTTATATTGTTTTTCAGAGCCAATTCAGCATGAAGGTCCCAAGAAACAAATTCACAGCATGTACATTTGAATTGTGGACAATAGTTATATGAGGACTGCTTGAAACATTTCTCCGAACAAATGTGATACGTAATTTTTATGTTATATCCTGGATGCTCTCTGTAATCTTCACGTACTATATTTCCTGTAAAATAACTTGGCTGTTCAATTCTAATTTCGAGTTCTTTATCCTCCTTATATTCTTTTACAATTAATAGACATCCACCCCTCTTCGGGACGGGGACAGGGCCGTAATATTGATAAGAGGCGGAAACGGGTAAGGCCGTCCAGCCCTGTTTTGATAAAAAGCCAGGAAGTGGTGAGGCACCAGCCGAGCTTCCTGGTGATGTCTCGTGTGAATGAAAGTGAAGGCCTGAAACGTGTCAGCCCATTTATCCTCGAAAGAGTGATAAATGGAGCAGCGAAATCGGAAGTCTCAATAAGGAAACTGCGTGATGGCACCATCATGATTCAGACCACGACTGACACACAGTCTTCAAATATAATGGCCATCTCTGAAATACCGTTGAGCAATACGACTCATATACCGGTGAAGGTGGAACCTCACAGGTTCCTCAATGTTTGCAAGGGAGTGGTCACTTGTTATGGCCTCGACTGCGTAAGCATTGAGGATATCTGTGAGGAGCTTTCCCCTCAGCACGTCACCGAAGTGTACCGTATTGTCACCAAAAAGAACGGACAAGAGAAAAAGACGGATACATATATCCTTACCTTTGCGACTACCATCCTCCCAAAGGAGGTTCGAGTGGGTTTACATGTGCTCAAAGTCAGGCCATACGTTCCCAATCCTCGGCGCTGCTTTCAGTGCCAGGAATTTGGGCATACGAAGCTGAGATGCCGTGGAGGGCCAACCTGTGCGGATTGCGTACAGGAGGCTCACGATACACCGTGTGAGTCTCCTAAGTTCTGCATCAACTGCAAGGGTCCGCATTCTGCTTGGTCTCGGACCTGTCCGAAATGGAAGGTGGAGAAAAAAGTCCTGGAGATCCAATGTGAAAAGAAGATCCCTTATGCCCAGGCCCGCAAGGAATATGTATCCAGTCAAGCTCCGGTATTTCAGACATCTTATAGTCAGATGTTAAGCCAGAACATAAATTGCCCCAACTGCCATTGCGCAGTTAATATTGCCAATACGCCTACACGACCTGTGCCACTCGTCTCTACTCGAGACACTAAAAGGCAACCAGCACCATCTATGGTGGTACCAAAAATAGTACAAGGGGCGACACCCCGTCGAAGTCGCCTCCACCACCTTTACCCCCGAGGAGGCCTCCTCGGGGAACACCCCGAGCCCTCCTAGGGGAACCCCTCCAAACCCTCCTAGTCCTCCTCGGGGTCCTAAACCATCTGCGACCGTTGTCGAGCCGCTCAACCCCGCCTCAGAAACTCCGGAGGTTGGGATGAGTGGTGGTACAGGCGAGGTCGCAAAGGCGAGTCCCACTGGTGCCTTGGGGAAGGACCAGCGAGGGACCGCCGAAAAATTAACTCTAAAAAAAGCGTCGAAGTCTTTACCAAAGAACATGCTGCGGTCCATCAGGGACGGTGTGTCGCGATGGCCCTCTTCTATACGAAAGTCTAGAAGAGAGGAGGTCATCGTGACGAGACTCCGCGTCGGGCATACTTCATTGACCCATGGTTTTTTACTGAGAGGGGATCCACCTCCAGTGTGTGAGTTTTCTGATACTCCCCTTAGTGTGCGTCACATTTTGGTGGAGTGTCGCAAACTAGCCCCTATCCGTCTGGCTCTTGATTTTAAAGGTGTCTTACGTTTTTTATTACGCCATAGTGCGGATGGAGTTATTTGTTTACTCCGTTTTATACGCCAGGCGGATCTTTTTTATGCCATTTGAGTTACTTTTATAAAGTGGCCCTTTTGGATATTATCTCATATTGAGATCTTTTTAACAGTTTTATTACAATTTAACATGTTGTATTGTCTTTTTAACGTATTATAATTTTAACATGTCGTGTCATCTTAACGTGTTATATTTTAATATGTTTGTTTGGTCTTTTTATTGGAGTGATACACTTGTGGTTTTTTTTAGCAGATGTATCACTTAATTTATACTAAGAGCACATTTGAGCACTCCTATGGAGTGTCTCAGATGGTGAATGTTTTATCTCTTTCCCCTATGGGGATTTTTATTATGTATATAATATATTTCAAGGCCCTAATGACCTCGATGTGTCGATGGGCCTTTAAACCATAATAATAATAATAATAATAATTATTATTATTATTATTATTTTTTATAGTTTTAAGTTATCCAATGTTAGTTTGAATATAATCCATTATTAGATTGGCCATTATCTTAACAGACAGGTCAAACCTACTTGCAGGGGTTCAATTAAGTTATGGTTTAAGAAAAAGGCGAGATTTGATTTACATAGAAATAAGAGTATTACAGGGAGTATACAACCAGAGGCGGCCCTAGCAAGGTTTTCAGGTGGTGCGAGATCTCATTATGGCGCCCCCTGTACATAGAGACAAATATAACTTACATTTTTTACATCAATAATAGCTCAGACCTCCAAAAGATTAGCATAGTATTAATATGGATTAGAAAAAATAACAGTAAAAAGAAACAATATTTGTTTGAAAAGGTTTATTTAAACTACTATGCTACAGGCAACGCTTACATCACGCAAAAGTCAAATTTACATCATAAATTAATTTAAAATTAAAACAAATTAAGAAATGAAAAATGAACTAAAAAGCCTAGATTGCCATTTTCCTCGCTTTTGCGCTTGCAAATTTTTTTATTAATTCAGAATAATTCAAGTCTTGGGCAATACTATTTTCTATAGATAAAATTGCTAGATCTGACAGTCTATCCTGACACATGGTTGAACGTAAATAATTTTTAATTAGTTTTAATTTACTGAAACTTCTTTCTCCGTTAGCGACAGTTACAGGTATGGTCAGCAAAATTCGAAGTGCTGTCCACTCATTCGGAAATATATCCTGCCAACCATTTTGTTTAATAAGTTGGAGAACTTTTATTGGTTCTGCTGATTCAAGCTCTTTCAACAATGGATTCAGGTATAAAAGTTCCTCAACCAATTCTCAACCAGATATATCACATTTTTCCCCATCGGTTAAACATATTTCTAAGTCTGCACAGCCCTTTTCCAATTTGGACTTTTCAGGAATTGTTTTGATATTGTATAAAAAGGACCATGTATCATTAAATTGGGATAGTTGTGTAAATCGAGTTACCAACGCATTCTCAATTGTATCGATCATAGGGTAAAAGACGTTCATTTTAAACAATTCTTCAGGATCTGTTGGTGTCTCATCTACGGCCTCGTATTCAAATAATCTCTTCTTTCTTCTGGATCGAACTGGCTTAAAAATAGGATCTGTTCCAGCTTGAAAAGCAATTTCCCTAGCTGTTATCAGAGCAGACGAATGACCCCGGTACTCTTTTACAAATTCCGAGCAGTTCTTCAGCAATTGTGAAGCTTTTGGTAAATCCATAGTTTCAGACTGCATAGCCTTACTTACAATGTTTACTTGAAACAATATATCATACCAAGCCACCATTGTTACTATAAACTCAAATTGCTCCATGTTCTGAATCAGTGACAAGGCCTCTGATTCTGCAACTAGGTCATTCGTTTCTTCGTGAAGATCCAGAAGGGCTTCACGAACTGAAGGGTAGTGATAACGAACTGCAGCGAGGCTAGAAACTCTACTCTCCCAACGAGTTTCACAAACTTTTTTCAGTGATAGTCCTTCTACGTGCTTGGATATCACTTCCCATCGCTTTGTTGATCCAGAGAATAGAACAAACAGTCTTTGAAGAAATCCAAACAAAGAAACCGATTTAACAGATGTTTTGGCGGCATCTGCTATTACCAAATTTAAGCTATGACAGCCACATGGATTAAAAAATGCTCGTGGATATTGGTTCAGAATTCTGCTTTGTACACCTTTTTTTACTCATACCATATTAGATCCATTATCATATCCTTGGCCTCGACAATCGTTCATATCCAAATCAAACTCTTGCACAGTATCATCAAGAAAGAGCCCAGTAGGTCCAGCTCCCAAGAGTCACTTACCGGCTTGTAAGCAATGAAACACTCACGCACTTGGACTTCACCTTCATTAGTGTCAACAAAACGCAATGTTAAAGATAATTGTTCAACGTGACTGACATCAGGAGTGCAATCCAGTATGATGGAGAAGTATTTAGATGACTTTACCGTAGTCAAAATTTTATTTCGAACTTCACTTCCAAGTAAGCCAATCAACTCGTTTTGAATACGCTTGCCAAAATAGTGGACATTAGTCTCCTTATTATCAATACGGCGGAGGTGCTCCATCATCACAGGGTCAAATTTTCCTAACAGTTGCACTAAACCCAGGAAGTTTCCGTTATTAGGAGTATATAGGGTTTCAGATCCAGAGCTTCCTCTGAACGACAAATTATTTCCTGCTGAAAAGAATACTATGGACATCATTCGTTCGAGGATAGCAACCCACCGTGATTTCTCGTCTTCAATCTGTTTTTGCAAATGCTTGTCAATTCCACTGAAGTTCTTTAATCGAATCGACACTTCTATCCAACTGTGCATGGGCGCGGGTGATCTGAGGAAGTTTCGTGAGTTTTGAGACGCACTGATAAGTGTCTCCAGTCGTCAAATCCTTCTTTTCCTAAATTAAAATGGGAGCTTCTGTTGAATAAACAGCAGCAAAAACAATATACTTTATCTACAGATTTAGAGTACACGAGCCATCTTCTTTTATAAGTTTCTCCATTTGGCATTAATTACCCTTTGAAAATGCGTATTTGAAAAATGACGTCCATTTTTTCTTGGATAATTTTCGTTGTTCATTTCGTTACTTACAGGACCTCGAATAATTATTTCATCTCTGGTTGCAGGGTCAACGAGCGACCATTTTGAAATATCATAATTTATATTTTGAAGAGGTGACGGTGATGGTATGTCTGGTATACCCTCTTCTGTAATATTTTGAACTGCATATGACATTCCAGAAATAGCTAAATCTTCTTGTGTATGCTGCTCTTCATCTCCATGGGCTTCGTCTGAAGAACTTCTATTAAATAGGCCTTCTTCCGTCGCGTGTTGGACTAGTTTTTGATGATGATGATGATGATTGAGATGACCTCTCAACTCTAAAAAATTTGCTAGCAATTTTGCAGCCTTTTCAGTTTCGCCTTGCTTTTTCCGTTTTCTTTTTAAGTTTTGTGCGCCAGATAATTTTTTTGGAGGTAGCGACATATATTGTCTGTAAAGAAAAGGATGCATTATACTTTGTAAATATTTTCGATACCAAGGTAAACTGAAATTACCTAAAGTCAATTCTACACCCAAAAATATTGTCACTCGGAAACCTTTACTATGGGAGCAACAAATACAATACATACTAGATCAAAATGTATTGAAAAGCTGATTTTCAAGTTTCGATTTAGGGTGACTTGCATAACACAGTCTAATTCCGTTTGAATGTTAGTTGAACGCAATTTTAATTATAAATTAAATTAGCGCATTGCATAGCAACATTTTAGTTGATAAATACGTTTAGCAATGTTAAATGCTCGAAAATAGGTATTTAACGCAGCTAAAAGTGTTTACACTACAACAAGAATTAGAGTGAAAGAGAATATTTTATGGAACTAAAATTTACGCCTACATTTATTTTAAAACATTAACTGTCTTACTTATTAAAAAGTCTTAATCAACATCAAAACAACAGTTTAACTAATAACTACTTGAGACATTAAGTAATGTTTAACTTTTTTAACTCATAAACAATGTTTAAGAAATATTTAGTTGACTAACGCAGAATTATTTTTGCTATAGCAACACTTTGTAGATGACCGAATGAAAGATCGAAATCATAGCAAAAAGCCCCTCATCTACTGTTTTAAATTGCATTGCACGTAAAAAAAACACAAGTTCACGTGACACGTTCACACAGAAACAACGGCCCCACAACTGTTGACCATTTGTTTAGACTGATTATTACTTTCATAAGTAGGCATTTGTATTTTGTTTATTTCAGCATTATTTGGGAAGAAATAAATACAAAAGAATGGCTAAACGTAAAGATAATTGTACGTATTGTCATACATTTTATTTGTATGAATTATGATAGGTATAAATGCTTTTTACTAACTACTCCATAGCCAAAAAATTATCGAACTTTTCCACATAGTTGAGTTTTGTCAGATAAATTAACAGCTACACAAGACTGTTTGGGTGACGCCATTTTGTTAGTTAGGCACTTAAACAAGGGGCCGACAATGTTTAATTTGACATTAGTTAGGTTCGATGTTTAGATATTAGTTAACGCTAAATAACGTTTATGAGTAAGAATTATTTTTACCCAAGTAAAATCTTTATCTATTTCAAGATAACGGAATTTTTACATGAAGGACATGGACAGAGAAAAAAAAGGTTGAGCTGTTTTACCGACAGCGCTGTGCAATACGTTGTTAATAATAATAATTGTATTTACAAAAAATACGTTCAGGCAGATAACAAACAATGTTTAACTAATTCAAATTGAAGAAGATGTTAAATTGATGTCATGTAAGTCACCCTTAGACTAGCTTAGGTATGATCTACGTAAACACAAAGATGTCTAATATGATGTTGTTTCTAACATAATGTTACTAATATCTTACATTACATAACAACATATAGGATACTCACAGAATACCTAATTTAACAGTAGTAACGTTTCGACAACAATAAATAACGATAACGATTCAAATTCATTTGGAGCTCGCCACATAGACACAAATCATAACACATGCACCCGTACACGAGTCAACGCCAAGACAACGGCTGGTGATTGGTGAAAGAGGCGCAAGCGGCGCGGCGCGATGGCGGACAGAACTAGTGATGGGCAGCTCCAGTTGACTCGACTCGGTCGGTAGCACACAATCTAGATCACTGTTGTATAAAATTTATTTTGGTGGGTAGAGTTAATTAGTAATAGGTGATGGGGTTTATTTTTTTCGCAGACGATCTATCGTTCCATTTTCTGCGCCCCTCTTATAATGGCGCCCGGTGTGGTCGCACCGCCCTAGAGCCGCCCCTGTATACAACCTTTGTTGAAGCTAAATTTTCTTGAGATTGCTGACGTGGGCTCGGCGAGTCACGTCAGCATCATCGGTGTGTTGCAGCATGACAGAAACCGGTGTAAAGACCGCTGCACGAGCCAAGGACCACTCCATTTAGGTGACAGCTTGGCAGAGATTCTGTTGGGTGCCGAGCATAAAGGGAAATTACGGCACATGACCTTATCATTGATTTGGACATGAACTGGAACACGACCCCGGTTGTAAGCTTCGGCGACCCTATTCCTTGACCTCTTCAGATTCTGAAGGGCAAGCTTACACCCTTCAGAATAAGAAGAGATGCTTGGATCTCCCACCAATGGGTCGACGTCCTAGATGGCCAACAAGGGATGATTAAGCTCTCAACTAAGTAACAAGGAAGAAGGGTTTGCTCCGGTCGACTCGTGAACAGCCGAATTAAAGGCTATGGATAAGAAATCAAACTCTTTATCCCAGGACGCCTGAGCGTGCCCATGCAAAATAGTTAAGGCAATATTGAGGTTCCTGTGAAATCTCTCTACAAGATTAGGGGAAGGGTGACAAGGGCTGGTGGTGACATGCCTTATACCCCATGTAAAACACATATCTTTAAACATTTTAGAGCGGAAGCAGGGTCCATTGTCTGTGGCAATCTTCCTGGGAGCTCCAGAAATTGACCAAACTCTTTTGGACAGGGCGATAAAAGTAGTGGAGCCTTTCATATTTCTTAATTGTATTATGACAACAAACTGGGAAAAACCATCCACGAGGTTTAAGATACAAGTGTTACCAATTGAGGAATGGGTTAGGGGACCTACAAAGTTAACAAAAACTGTGTCCCATGGTTTTGGAGCTACATCTGCAGAATGCATCCCAAAACGTGTATTTTGGGGAGGTTTAGTGCTTAGACAGCCATGGCACTCCCTAATCCACTTCCTCACATCTAAGTAGAGTTTAATCCAGTAAAATTCCTGACTAATTTTTTTGTATGTTTTGAAGATACCTAAATGTCCCCCTACAGCGGAATCATGAAAATATTTTAGGATCACACTTCTTAGTTTGGACGGGACGAATACCTTCCGACCCTTACCACGATTGCCTACCAGCAGAGCAATCCTTGAAGATGATAAAGTTGTCGATTTTTTCACCATCTTTCAGGCGATCAACAATATCCCTACAATATGAATCATCCTTCTGATGCTGCCTAAGAGAGACAAAGGATTCAGGTATAGTATGAATAACGCCCAAACAGCTGAGAGCCGCACCTGAGGCAATTGGAAGAAGACCTTCGTTTATTCGAGGTAGGGTATCAGCAACGAGGTTATGCTTTCCGGAAATGTGCTCAGTACGAAATTTAAACTGAGATAGTTTTAAGACCCATCTACCAATCTTTCCTAATTGTTTGGGATGGTTCAGCATCCATGAGAGGGCCCTGTTGTCCGTATAGAGGACAAATTCGCGTTGTTCAAGATAATCTGAGAATTTATCGATTCCAAAGATGCAGGCAAGGCCTTCTTTCTCATAGGGACTATACTTTCTTTGAGCTTCGGAAAGAGTTTTGCTAGCGAATGCAATAGGAAATAGTCCTTCAGGATGACGTTGAGAAAGAACTGCGCCGAGAGCAAATGATGACGCATCCACCTGTAGCTCGAACGGCAGGGTAAAATTAAGCATCTTGAGGAATTTTGGGTGATATTAAACATTGTTTTAATGTAGAAAAGGCTTTCATTTGATCTGGGTCCCAATTGAATGGGATCCCTTTCTTCTTAAGGGGGTCTAAAGAAGCAGCTATTTGAGAAAATTGGGGAATGAATCTAACATAGTAAGCACACATGCCAATGAAACGTTGGACTTAAACAGAGTTTTAGGAGTAGGATACTCTATGATAGGTTTAACTCTCTCCGAATCAACAAGGATATTTCCCCTGGAAATTATGTAGCCGAAGTATTTAATGGAGTCAGTGGCTCAAGTAACCTTTCCCGGGTTAACGATCAGTTCGACTTCCCGAAGTTTTTGAAGTACGAGACGGATGTGTTTGGCATGTTCGGAAAGAGAATTACTTTATATATATACATATATCATCCAAATAGTTGAAAACGAATTTGAACTTTAAAACAGAAAGAATGTGATCCAAGACACGGCTAAGTGCGGCGCCTCCGCAGCTAATGCCCAATGGGACCCTATTAAATTCGTAACATCCCCATGGAGTGACAAATGCCGTGTACTGTTTAGAACTTTTAGAGAGCGCAATTTAAAGGAAACTGGCATTAAAATCTATAAGACTATAGATCTTCGTCCCTCCCAAATGCTGAAAGGCGCTTTCTATGGTGGGCATGGGGTATGAATCAAAAATTATTTGTTTGTTGACTTTTCTGTAATCCACAATGAGTCTATGACCGCCTCCTTTACGAGGAATGATAAATGCTGTGATGACGAATGAAGATTTATAATGACGAATATCATCTTTGCTTAATAAATCGCCTATCAATTTCCTAAATATCTCTAGTTTAGGGGGGATCCTATAGGTTTGTTATTAGAAAGGAAAATGTCATACGGAAGGATGTCGCATTTTCCCCAATTAGGGGTAATGACTTCAGAAAAGTCATCTAGGACCTGATTAATTTCTGAAGATTTACCAGCATTATATAGATTGTGATTATCATTAGCTTTGTTGTAAAATGTTTTAACAGAAGGGTTAAATTTAATGGTAAGATTCCCAGTCCCCAAATCCAATTTGACTTGGGTTTAGTCATAAAGTCAACACCAAGGATTACTTCATAGTCTAAATTTGGAACGACAAAAAAGGATTGTTTCCATAGAATCAATTTATCTTAATAGATAGATTAATGCTTTTGTTGACGTAAAGTGATTTCCCGTTAGCAATAGCAAAGTGTTTAGGACTTATTTCCTTTAAGTTATGACGGTGAGAAGAGGAAATTTGTTAAGAATAATTTCATTAATAAATGAAGAACTGGCGCCAGTATCAAATAGGGCCCTACAAGGAAGAGTATAAATATGTTCAGTAACAAAAGTTTCGCGGATACCTGGAGGATAAATATTTCGCCGCGCAGAGCCATGTCTCTGGCGGTTCATAGTTTTTTTTTTAATACACTGACACTTATAATGTCCAACGTTTCCACAATTATAAAATTTAATTTTGGACATATCTTTAGGGGAGATGTTAATGTTTTGGTTTGGCTTACTATTCATAAATGGTTTATAAATATAAAGATTAAGGGGTTTAGGAAAAGTGGTTCCCGATCTAATTTGTCTGGGTGGGACAAAACCTTGAACCACTTCGGCTAAAGGGGGTGGTGTGGTGTAATGTCAAATATTCCTGTTCCGCCAACATACTTCTTTCTATTAAAGAAGCAAGAGTGTGTAACTCCAGGAGAGAGGAGGGTTGAGAAGAAAAGACGAAATGTCGACGTGTAAGCGGGGACACATTTTCTAAAATGATGTTAACACTTTTACTTTCTTCCAGGTTGAGTTCAAGTATGGTCGCCGCATCGGAGACAGAAACTATGAAACTACATAAAGACTCATCGGGATTTTGAAATATATTTACGAATTGTGCCTTTAGGTTGTTTCTAGCCCTATCTGGTACAAGTATAGAAAGTATTTTATTTCTAAAGCTTCACCAGTTAAGGCCTAAATTTAAACATTCAGCAAACAGCTGAGACAAATATCCATTTGTTTTACTAAGGCAAAGAGATAAAAACTCAATTTCTTTTCCCAAGCTTAGATTACATACTTGAGTAATTTCTAGTAAGAAATTAAATAATGAAACGTAATTGTGTCTGTCACAAGAGGGGATTTTATCTAAAAAGGAGGACAGAACTTTAGATTTAGTTTTGTCCGATGTAGAACTGCCGGCATTTGACTGACGGGATGTTTAGAGGTAGTACTTTGGTTTAGTAGAAGTGAATCAAGATTTAAATGAGAGTATATTCCTTTTTGAATAGCATCATTATTTAGCGGGGTTTGATTGAGATCGTGTTTATTAATTATTAAAGGATTGTTATCTGTTTGAAAATTGGCCATCTGATCACCGACCACCGGTTGTGTCCATAAAACTTTGAGGGTAACACGAAGGTCACTCACCGAGGTATCGTCCGAGACTATAAAGCCGTGCAGTTTAACATTATGGAGAAGTTCAGCTTTGGAAAGGGAAATTCTGTCCACGTCTTCAACTATAGTTTATTGAATGGGCCCCCAACAGGATCTCAGTCTGTCATGATTTCACTGGGCTCGTGCATGTAACAAATAAAAAGAAACAAGATAGTAAAATTATTTATTAACTGACAAGCACGTAGAGAACCAAAATCCTATAAATTTACGAGTGGCGCAGCTTTTGTACCCTACATAAAAGAAAAAAAGGGGTGGGGTGCAAGTTAACACAGTAGAAAGGACTTGAGAGGATACAATTTAATTAATATTGACAGTAAACATATTACAAGCACAACAATCGTAGAATATAATATTTTGGTCGTCTTGTACACAGGCGGCATAGCGGCCTAGCTACTTGCTTATCTCACTGACTATGACCAAACCTAAAGAAAATGCTGATTCATTTTCCCATCAAAGAAAATTCTGGCAGCTCATAGCTTAATACAAAATACATAATTAAGTATTCTAACACTACAAGCTCAAATGGAGCAACAATTACCACAACGCTTCAAAACAATACACCTATCAAATATCTAAGAGAAGATCCCACGGGAGTCTAGCCTGTTGATGACCTACTACTAGTACTCATGACCTAAACAATTTGCAACACTATTCTGTGTTGTGCGATCTAATAGTGGAGAGTTCTTGCGCGCTTCACTCGGGTGCCCCTCGGTCAAACGGATTTTAATCGTCTCAAACGTGAACTTCCTGGTGAACGTACCCGCCACGAGCCACCAACTAACAAATTGGAGAGTACCAGCATGACATAATCAGCCGCGCATCAGCACGCTCCTAGTGAGCGAATGCCAGCTAGGTACCAGTGTTGAACCAGCGCTGCACTGGCTGGAGATTACCAGCCACGTACTAGCACACTCCCAGTGAGCGAGGTACCAGTGTTGAACCAGCACTGCATCAGCAGGAGGTTATCGGCACCGTACCAGCAGGAGATTATCAGCCAAATACCAGCACGCTTCCAATGAGCGAGGGTCCAGCGAGGTACCAGTGTTGAACCAGCAGGAGAATATCAGCCCCGTTCCAGCAGGAGAATATCAGCCACGTACCAGCACGCTCCCAGTGAGCGAGTGCTAGCGAGGTACCAGTGTTGAACCAGCACTGCAGCAGTAGTAGATTATCAGCACCGTACCAGCAGGAGATTGTCAGCCACGTACCAGCACGCTTCCAATGAGCGAGCGCCAGTGATGTACCAGTGTAGAACCAGCTCATCACCAGCAGGAGAATATCAGCCCCGTACCAGCAAGAGACCGGCTTCGACAGATGTGTACAATTTATAAAGGCACGTGTGGCGAAGGATAGCTACGGTGGTCCCTAGGTTTCCATCCTAGCGATGCCATGGCGACTATGCAGGACAACGACTATCCGCTATATATCCGGAGAACACTGCCAACATTTAGAGACTGTGGAATAGTAGGTCTAAGACGTGGTGTCTTTCTCCCGTGTTGATAGTCGTAAAATAGGTCTAACACTCTTTTTGAACAGTCGCCTGAAACTCCCAGACGGGAACTAAACTAAAAAAGATAGGAGAGGTGGAAGACAGAGCCGGACTCGCTCCGAGAATAGTGCGCATGGGCAGCCATCGAAGAAAGAGGAAGGGGAAAGAAGACATATGAACGTCAAATATTACCCCTCTTCCGAGGAAGGGGGAATTGGCCTGCACGAGTAATTAATAGTAGATCGTTAAGGATCAAAGAAGATAATAAACATTGGGGATAAACAAGGTGCATCCAATCAAGAGCCAAAGGTAATTAGAAGTATATGCTCCAGAAAAAGGTTACATACAGTACACTTGTATGAGATAACTGACGTTAGCTTGGCACAACAGGTTCTTCAATGTTTGCAAGGTAGTGATCACTTGCTATGACCTCGACTACGTGTGCATTGAGGATATCTGTGAGTAGCTTTCCCCTTAGAACGTAATCGAAGTGTACCTCATTGTCACCAAAAGGAAAGGACAAGAGAAAAAAACTAACGCGTATATCCTCACTTTTGCGACAACTACGCTTCCAAAGGAGGTCCAAGCAGGCTTCCACGTGCTCAGGGTCCGGACGTATGTCCCTAACTCTAGGTGCTGTTTTAGTGTCAGGAATTTGGGCATACGAAGCTGCGATGCCGTGGTAGGCCGACCTGTGCGGATTGTGGACAAGAGGCTCGGGAAACACCATGTGAGTCTCCAAAGTTCTGCGTAAACTGCAAGTGTCCACTCTCGAGCCTGTCCGAAATGGAAGGTAGAAAAAAAGTCCTGGAGATTCAATCCGATAGAAAGATCTCATATGTCCAGGCACGCAAGGAATACGCATCTAGTCAGTCTTCGGTATTTCAAACATCATACAGCCAGATTGTCGGTCACAACATCAACTGTCCCAACTGCCAGCCAGATTGTCGGTCAGAACATCAACTGTCCCAACTGCCATTGCGCAGTTACGCCATCGTGACCTGTGCCATTGGTCTCTGCTCGAGACATCCGTATTGAAAACGCGCCAACTAAGGTGTCACCGATATTCTCACTGGGAGCAAAACTGCCACCTAACTTGTCTCCCCCATCCGTCCCACCGAGGAGCCCTACTCGGGAAACACCCTCTATCCCTCCTCGGGGAAATAAATTACGTGTGGCCACTGTTGAGTCGCTCATTTTTGCCTCCAGAGGCCGGGATGAGTGACGAAACAGCTGAGGCCGTAAAGGCGAGCCCCACTGTTGCTTTGAAGAAAGACCAGCGAGAGACCACAGAAAAAAATAATATAAAAAAAGAGTCGAAGGCCTTAACAAAGCCTTCGCGCAAGGATCCGACTACCCAATCTCTCCAAAATAAACCAAAGGCTCTCCTGGCGCGTAAGGTCCAGGAGAGACTGGGAAAGGCAAGAGGACCTAAAAAGGCCCTCAACCTATTTTTATTTTTAAGAGATAGCGTTATGGATTGCGAGATAATTAAATGTTATATTAATAAAGTATGCCGCTACTACAATGGAATTGTAGGTGTTTCTGTGCTCGTGTAGAGGAAATTAAACAACAAATTTCTTCCATGCATCCTTCCATCTTGTGTTTGCAGGAGACCCACTTCCATCCAAATGACAACCCGATGCTTCGTGGGTACGATGTGTATTGTACCGACAAGCCTTTCTTTGGTCGGGCTAGCGGAGGTGTGGCTATATTTGCACGAAGCAATATATACCATAAGAATATTAATATCGTTTCTGATCCCCAAGTGATCGCTGTCTGAGTCTCCCTTGCTGCATGCTGCATATATCTCCCGCCAGGTGAACGTATTTCGAGTAGGAGCCTAGAGGCCCTCTTTATGCAACTTCCCGCCGCCTATAACATCTTGGGGACTTTAATGCTCATAACCTGGTGTGGGGATCTAATTTTACAGATGCCCGCGGGAGGATGGTAGAGGATATTCTTGTCTCGGGAAACCTGGTGCTAATGAACACCGGGACCCAGACACACTTCTCCACTTTTAATGGTGTACCATCTGCCATTGACCTAACTTTATGTAGCCCAGGTATCGCTGCCCTCTTCCTTTGGGATGTCCATACAGACCTATGTGGGAGCTATCACTTCCCTATACTGCTTTCCCCACTCCAAGATTGCCCAAGTACAGCACGAGTACCCCAATGGGTTCTTAAACGTACTAACTGGGAAAAATTCCGCGAGCTCGTTGTATTCGACGAACTCCATTCTCATGACTTCGATGTTAAGGCTGGGCAATTTACTTCGATGGTCATAGCGGAGGCGAGGGCATTCATCCATAAATCCTCGCCAAACCCGCGCCACCGTCCTGTTCCCTGGTGGAACGAGGAGTGCCGGCTGGCTATTTCTAACCGTCGAAGGGCCCTACGTCTCTTTCATCGACGTCCAACTTCGGAGAATCTGGAGTCATTCCGGATTCTACGTGCTAGTGCTCGCCGTATTATTCGAGAAAGCAGAAGAGAGTCTTGGAGACAATTTATTTCAACCCTTACAATATCCACTCCCACAACTAAGGTTTGGGACAATATCCGTAAATTACGTAATAGCAACAATTCCAATAACAATATACCTGCCCTCATGTCTAACGGTTCAAGTGTCTCCTCCCCTGTGGAGGTCGTTAATGTATTGGGCTCGATGTTCGCCGCTATTTCTAGCACTGCGAGCTACTCTAACGAGTTCGCGGTGCATAAGCGTAGCATCGAGCGCCGTACTATTGATTTTGGTCCAAGTCAAGGGAAGGATTATAACTCCTCTTTTACGCAAGATGAACTAACGTATGCCCTCTCCCAGGCGGGCAACACAACTTCTGGTCCAGATGATATCCACTTTGAAATGTTGCGTCAGCTGCCCCCTGCCGGACACGCATATCTTCTGGACCTCTTCAATAGTGTCTGTGAATCTCATCAGTTCCCATCAATATGGAGGCAAGCAATCGTTATCCCGTTATATAAATCTGGCAAAGATAAATTAGAGCCAACTAGCTATCGACCGATAGCTTTAACTAGTTGTTTATGTAAAATATTGGAAAAAATAATTAATAAACGATTTATATGGTATTTAGAATCCCGCAATCTGCTATCTAATATTCAATGTGGTTTTCGCCGGAACCGATCTACAGTGGATCATCTTGTCCGTCTAGAGACGGCTGTTTGTGACGCTTTTCTCCATAAGCAGCATCTTCTGGCTGTCTTCTTCGATCTGGAGAAAGCGTACGACACCACCTGGCGGTACGGCATTTTGGAAACACTTTTTAATTGGGGGTTTCGAGGAAACCTTCCTTCTTTTATATCTAATTTTAAGTCTGATAGACACTTCCAGGTAAGGTTGAATAACACCTTATCCGCTGATTTTATTCAAGAAAATGGGGTGCCTCAGGGTAGTATTTGGAGCTGTACGTTGTTCGCTATCGCTATAAATAGTATTGTGGACAACGTGCGCTCACCTGTTCGTTCATGCCTCTTTGTGGATGACTACGCAATCTATTGCAGTTCGTCAAGTCTCCACAGGGCTGAACGACAGATACAACTGAGTGTTAACAATCTTTGGTCGTGGGCATCGCGTAATGGCTTTCGCTTCTCTGCAGCCAAAACGACGGTCGTCCACCTCCATAGATTACGCGGAATACAGCCAGCCCCCAATATTTTAATGAACCATGCGGTTCTACCAGTCTCAGAAACCGTAAAGTTTCTGGGACTTTTATTTGATTTTAAATTAACTTGTATCCCCTACAACAAAGACCTGAAAGCGAGGTCTATAAAAGAACTAAACCTTCTCAAAGTGGTTAGCGGTCGGTCCTGGGGTGCAGATAGGGAAACCTTGATGCGCCTGTATAGGGCTTTGGTAAGATCTAAACTAGACTATGGCAGTTTTGTTTATGGTTCAGCTAGACCTTCGGCGTTAAAGATGACAGATAGTGTCCACGATGCTGTCATTCGACTGGCTACTGGTGCTTTTCGCACCAGTCCAGTCGTCAGCATCTGTGCCGACGCCGGTGAGCCCCCTCTCTCTTACCGGCGGTCCTATCTTCTGGCATCTTACGTGTCTAAACTGCACTGCATGCCAGAGCATGTATCCTACCGCCCTGTTTTTCATCCCCTAACCGTGTCTTGTATGAAACCAAATGGCGTAGTACAAGGCCGGTTGGGATCCGGATGTTATCGGTTTTCGACACGTGTGGGATAGTCCTGCCAAAGGCTATCCCCACATCACCAGGTCGAGTTTCTCCCTGGAAAATACGCCCTCCGAAATGCCATTTTGATCTTGCCAAGTTCCCTAAAGCGACCACCCCAAACTTTGTATATGAGAGGACCTTTAATGAGCTCCTCTCCACTCGCTTTCACGGATTTGAGCGCATCTACACTGATAGCTCTAAATCTGGAGCCTCCGTGGGATGTGCTTTTGTTGTGGAAGGATCCAATTTTAAATTTGGTTTACCTAAAGAAACCAGTGTTTTTATGGCTGAATTGTATGCCATTTTTAAATCTTTGTGTTTTGTATACCGAAATAGTCACCGTTCTGTTCTCATCTGCACGGATTCCATGAGTGCTCTGTTGGCATTGTCCAAACTCTACTCCTGGAATCCCCTCGTGCGGATGATACATGAGAAAATTTTAAAAATT
Organism: Timema cristinae; assembly: GCA_039000515.1. Taxonomy (NCBI): domain Eukaryota; kingdom Metazoa; phylum Arthropoda; class Insecta; order Phasmatodea; family Timematidae; genus Timema; species Timema cristinae. The sequence continues at coordinate 30,291 of JBCFYV010001316.1, read as the reverse complement.
GATTCACTAAGCACCCGGCTCGCCTTTTGCTGGATTCCTGGTCACGCTGGTCTTCCAGGAAATGAACTGGTGGACCAGGCAGCCAAGGAGGCAGCACGCCTGCCTCCGGAGGCGAGTCTGGGTGTCATGTTTTTAGACCTAAAGGGTTATGTTCGGCGTGGAGTCTTACGCACCTGGCACGAGCAGTGGGTCTCGACCCCTGCTCAGAACAAGCTGCGGTCCATCAGGGACGGTGTGTCGCGATGGCCCTCTTCTATACGAAAGTCTAGAAGAGAGGAGGTCATCGTGACGAGACTCCGCGTCGGGCATACATTTCTAACCCACGGTTTTTTACTAAGAGGGGATCCACCTCCAGTGTGTGAATTTTGCGATGCTCCCCTTATGTGCCCCACATTTTGGTGGAGTGTCGCAGGTATGCCCCTATTCCCCTGGCCCTTAATTTTAAAGGTGACATTCGTTTTCTACTACGCGACAGAGCTGAAGGAGTTATTTGTTTACTCCATTTTATACGCCAGGCGAATCTTTTTAGTGCCATTTGAGTCACTTTTATAAAGTGGCTCACCTGGATTTTATCTCGTATTGAGACCTTTTTAACATTTTAGTATACTTTAATGTGTTTGTTTTGTCGTTTTATCCATTTTAATAAACTTTAATAAAATGATTATTTTAACATGTTAGTTTTGTCTTTTTAACTAATATATTGTTGTAATATGTTTGTTTTGTTTTTTATTAGAGTGATACACCTGTGGTTTTTTTTAGCAGGTGTGTCACTCAATTGTACTTTGAGCCCATTTGAGCACTCCTATGGAGTGTCTCAGGTGGTGAATGATTATACCTCTCCCCTATCGGGATTTTATTATGTTTTAAATATATTTCAAGGCCCTAATGACCTCGATGTGTCGATGGGCCTCTAAACCACAATAATAATAATAATAATAATAATAATAATAATAATAATAATAACTACCAGTGTGTCCAAATGTGTTAAGTTGCTATGACAACCAGGTGAGCTCAATGAGGTTGTTCTTAACATACAAATTATCCTGTAGACCGGATAATGTAAGAATTGTCTGCATCTTCGCAATAAGTTTGTTTCAAAACCCTCCCACCCCCCTCGTTCTTTTCATAATTTGAGCTAATATTACATTATATTTATTTATAGGATGGTTTCTTAGTACTGCGTGTAAACTATATTTTTATCACAAAATAATAAAATTTATGCAAGTCTTTGAAATGTGAAATTGATTATTATTTTTTCATCACTGCGTCATACAACCTGTTTAGGATAACGCATATATGATATTACTACTTTAATGGTGTAGGGATAGGGTAGGACGAGTTTTAAAATTAATCTTACCTGCATTTGCTTTGGACGAGAGTGGTAAATAATTAAGAAAAAAAAACACCCTCAATAGACTCGACCGTGATTCAAACCCTGAGCTCGTAACCAGAAGGCCAGTCTAACACGAGAGTGATTCCTAAGACAAACCTGCCACTTAAATTCAATTGATGCCTTATATTTTTCCTTTGCTTATCGATACTAATAGCTGAATATATATGTGTAGATTTATATAAAATATACGATAACTATGAAACTAAGGCAATATCTAATAACAATTTTTATTTCATACTTTGCCCAAGTTCTTATTTTATTTTTAGAAATTTCTTCAGAAACCCAACTAAAAAGCCACATCGCTAAACAAATTTTCTACCCGAACTTTTTAAAATATAAATCTATATACCCTTCTTTTCTCAAATAATTACTGAAATGAGGCAACTATTACATCTTACCCCTCATTTCTACAAAAAAATTTGGGATGAGCCAAGCATAATACTTTTTTGTTTGAAAGCTGGAAATATCTACGTGGGCGTTTCTTTCAATGACTGCTGAGCTGATCGCTATTGATTACCTGGGGGGTCCAAACCTCAAGTAATGAACTTCACATTCAAGCTTTACTTCTCTTAACTCTCTCTTTTATCTCTCTTTCTTCTTTTTTACCATTATAAGTATTTCTCAGTGTAAAAAATCATATATAAGAATTTAGAGTAGCAATGTTAGATTACGCATATTATTTAATATGATGTTGACCAGGGCTGGATTAAGGCCTTTAAGGGTCCTAAGCACTTAAAATGACTTTGGTGTTCCCAAATTATACCTAACTCAACATTCAAAATATAAACAGAGCGAATATACTGTGGATCTGTGTTCCTATGCTAATGTTTTGCAAGGCCAAATCTTCATTTTGTATGATTAGTTTATGAATATCTATATGTGAATCTACAATAAACTTAATGACTTGTCTCCTTAATGTGGGATTTAGGCTCATACGAGTCTTCTTTGATTTTGATAGTTCGATCTCGTAATTATCCACATCAACCTCTTTCCTTTTGACAGGTTGGCTAGTAGTGGGTTTTGCCTCCTCCGTCTCCATTGCTGTAGATGCAGAAGTTATAATTATAGCCCAGTTGTTGGAGGGGTTGAATTCGGAATTAATAGGGGAAAACTGGAAATTATTTTAATCCCTTCACTGTAGGTCTGGAATGAACATATTAAGTTTTTCCCAACCTGCTAGGTGAGCTTTAGCCGCTGTGTACAGATTTATAGTCAGAAACCACGTTTAAAAAAATTAACATAATATCTCAACACCAAAGAACATTATCAAACACATTGTCTGTACAAATGTTGTAGAGCTTGAAATTCTGAGTAAAATGAGTAATCACACTTAATATCTTCGCTGACCATTAAGCTCACAATTCTATTTATAAGTTTTGCTTGGTTACTAATCAAGCGCTTTGAGCCAGAACATACAAAGCTTTCAGTCCACCCTGCTTCCAATTATATATATAAAATTTATTCAGACTTAACGATGATTTTGTAACTATTTCAGGCCTTTATTTTTGATATTTTGAGGGGAAAACCAATATTATGATTTAACAGAGAAAATACCATGCGAAAGCTTTAGCAATGATTGAGAGGGTGATAGAAAACAACGTTCATATTATCACTTATTATTTAACATGGCTGAAGTGATATTATATACATTAAAAAATAGTTTACATCAAGTTTTTTAGATGTTGGAGGTGTGTCATAATCATAAATGTCAGCTTGATCACTATCACTTACCTCCACTTGCACTGGTTCACACTCTTCCTCCAATAAGTCAACTTCTTCCGAAATTACCTCCTCCATCCCGATATCGATTTCAGCTTCTTGGTTAATTGAGTTTGTAGTAATGTTATCCTCCGGAGAATTGGTACACACTTGCTCTTTTCATTGGTAGCAAATGGTTGAACAGTTGATACCAGCTCTCCTACAGCTGCAGGCTAAAGTACATTTTTTTACATTTGCATAATATCACGGAGAGAAGTGCTGGAGGAGCTGGTTCCTTAAGGGTAGTGACTGGGAACAACCCATGTTTGATTTTTTGACAAATCCGCTCCAAAGTTGAACCTGTAGGTAGGCACGGAGAGAGTGTTCGCGTGCAGCTGCTTTAGTAGGGGGCTGAGTCGCTAAATTGAATTATTTTTTTATTTGTGATTTTTGAAAAAGGTGAAATCTCAAAGAATCCTATGTTTCTTCACTGCCCTTTCCCTCATACAAGATTATCAACAATTTCTGTCATGCTTCATCGATGTCATCTGGGCATGCATTTTCATCACGGAAAATGTTCACAAATTGGTGCCGTACGGTACTGTTCAGAAATTTGACAAATTTCTTCTTCCTCTGTCTCAGTTCTTCTTGATAAGGTGACTTTTGACAGTACGGTAATCACCTTCAATTTGCTCCAACAACTCGTTCATGGGAAACTTACACTCCTCCGAATTCTCTTTAACTTCAGGGTGGCAGTATAGTTTTTTCATACATTCGTTATGATATTGTGTGTCAAGTGGAGGAAATTTGCTAACTGGTAGAATCCTTTTGATAATAGTGTACTCCCAAACATCACCCCATTTTCCAGCTTGGCACAATACAATTTCCCTGAGAGTATTTGATAGGACAGGATACACAATATTACGTTCAAAAAATCTATCTTGTTTTGGTGCTTCTAAAAATATATTTGTTATTTCCAATTGACAATGAAAAAAGTTGGTTTTGAAACAAAAGGTGGGTAATGAAGACCTCTTTTGTGAGGTAGTGGCTTGCCATCTTGTAGGTGCTTTTTTCAAGTGGGCAGCTTTCATACTTTCATTAATATATTCTTTGTGACACTTAGTATGCACCACTATTTTTGTCATAACCTGTCAAGACACTGACCTTTACATCCTTACTTTTTACACTTGCCTGATGAAGTAATTATATTCCTTTTTTTTTACCTATGTCACTCCACTTTCTTCTGCCAACTCACCAGAAAAATTAAATTCTTTGAGATGATAGCACACAACAATTACCATTTTAAACTCGCAAGAAGGTAAGAAAGAAGAGTCGATAAGTACAAGTTTTGAGCCTCGAAGGGCCGAACACCTGTCGGTTTCCGTCTCATTCGTGGGAGTGGGAGGGTTGGAGAGGGGAGGGGGAGGGGGAAATGGTTCTAGATGTCAAAGAATAGTGGAGGCCAATGATAAGGGGGGGCTGACCAAATGTTCATTGTTAGTGAAATGGGGAATGGCTCGGCTCAAATTTCTAGGTTGTACCCCCCTGCGGGACGGGGTTTAGAATAGTCCCGCAGTAACCCCTGCTTGTCGTAAGAAGCGACTAAAAGGGGAGGCTTCTGTGCAGGACGTACCTCGTGTGGGACAAACCTATCCTATATCTTTCCTTTCACATCATTTTCTTCTTCCTTTACTTTCCACCTTTTTTTCACTCTTCCCCCTTCGCTTTATCTATCCTTACCTTTTTCTTCCTTTCCCCCACCGTTCATCCTGCACAGAGGCCTTTGGCCTTTCCGTTGACGACCTTGGCAACTAACCCGGCTATTCTCTGTTTATTATTGGATACCACTGCCTTGAGCTCCCGAATGAAAGTGCGCCGGTTGTAATATCTTGGTAGAAGGGCCTTAGGGATGACAATAACTGGGTACCCTACCTCGAGAAAAGACGGTTGCGTTCACGAAGGCCCGGACGTAAAATTGGCACTTTCCTGCACCCACTTGCTGCGATGACCTCTCTCCTGGCGCAGCCCCACGCGAAGGTTGTCATGTCTAGCGTCGTGTGGGGTTTCCCGCCAGGAGGGTTAACAGGGCCTCATGTGGTAGAACCAACTTGGATCACCCTGGGTCTACGATCCGAGTATTGTGCAGGTTGTCCCCAAAAAAGGCATGGCCACCTCCATTGTCACCGCTGACACCTCACTGTCCGCTTGCAACGTACTGCCACACCCCGCTGGCAACTCACTGCCCGGCCCCTCACAGGGCCGTATTAATGATAAGAGCCGGAAACGGGTAATGCCGTCCAGCCCTTTAACAGAAAAAGTCCAGGAAGTTGTGAGGCCCCAGCCCCGCTTCCTGGTAATGTCTCGAGTAGAGGAAAACGAAAGTCTTAAGCGAGTAAGCCCATTTATCCTCGAAAGAGTGATAAATGGTGCAGCACAGTCTGACGTATCAATAAGAAAACTGCGTGATGGCACTATAATGATACAAACAATAACAAATATTCAGTCCTCAAAAGTAATGGCAATCTCTAAAATACCGTTGAGCAATACGTCTCATATACCGGTGAAGGTGGAACCTCACAGGTTCCTCAATGTTTGCAAGGGAGTGGTCACTTGTTATGACCTCGACTGCGTAGGCATTGAGGATATCTGTGAGGAGCTTTCCCCTCAGCATGTCACCGAGGTCTACCGTATTATTACCAAAAAGAACGGACAAGAAAAGAAGACGGATACGTATATCCTCACATTTGCGACTCCTACCCTTCCGAAGGAGGTCCGAGCAGGCTTCCACGTGCTCAGGGTCCGGCCGTATGTCCCTAACCCTCGGCGCTGTTTTCAGTGCCAGGAATTTGGGCATACGAAGCTGCGATGCCGTGGTAAGCCAACCTGTGCGGATTGTGGACAGGAGGCTCACGAAACACCATGCGAGTCTCCTAAATACTGCGTCAACTGCAAGGGTCCGCATTCCGCCTGGTCTCGGGCCTGTCCAAAATGGAAGGTAGAGAAGAAAGTCCTGGAGATACAATCCGAAAAGAAGATCTCATATGCCCAGGCACGCAAGGAATACGTATCATGTCAAGCTCCGGTATTTCAAACTTCATATAGCCGGATTGTCAGTCAAAATATAAACTGTCCCAACTGCCATTGCGCAGTTAATATTGCTAAGGAGCCAACGCGACCAGTGCCATTGGTCTCTTCTCGAGACATTTATGTTGATTCCGCGCCAACTTCTGTGGCGCCTAAATTTTTAAAGGAGGCCAAACCGCCACAACGATCGTCTCCCCCACCTATACCCCCGAGGAGACCTCCTCGAGGAACTCCCCCGAGCCCACCTCGGGGAACACCCCCGAGCCCGCCTCGGGGAACACCCCGAGCCGCCTCGGGAAACACCCCCGAGCCCGCCTCGGGGAACACCCCCGAGCCCGCCTCGGGAAACCCCCCCGGGCCCGCCTCGGGGCATTAAAACAAGGGCGGCCGTTATTGAGCCTCTCACACCCACCTCTGGGCTTCCGGAGGTGGGGACGAGTTATGGAACAGTTGAGGCCGCTAAGGCGAGTCCCACTGGTGCCTTGAAGAAGGACCAGCGAGAGACCGCCGAAAAAATTTTTATTAAAAAAGCGTCGAAGGCCTTAAAGCCTTCGAACAAGGATCAGACTACCCAGTCTCTCCAAAATAAGCCGAAGCCTCTCCTGAAGCGAGAGGTACAGGAGAGACTGGGAAAGGCAAGAGGGCCTAAAAAGGGCCTCAACAAATTTTTATTCTTAAAGGATAGTGAAATGGATTGCGAGGATAATTAAATTTCATACTAATAACTTATGTCGCTACTACAATGGAATTGTAGGGGTTTTTATGCTCGTGTAGAGGAAATTAAACTAATAATTTCTTCCCTGCATCCTTCCATATTGTGTTTGCAGGAGACCCACTTCCGCCCAACTGACAGCCCGATGCTTCGTGGGTACGATGTATATCGTACCGACAAGCCATTCTTCGATCGGGCTAGCGGAGGTGTGGCTATACTTGCACGTAGCAATATATATAATAAGTCTATAAATATTGTATCTGATCTCCAAGTGATCGCTGTCAGAGTCTCCCTTCCTATAGAAGTAACTGTATGCTGCATCTACCTCCCACCAGGTGAACGTGTTTCAAAGAGGAGCCTAGAGGCCCTCTTTAAACAACTTCCCGCCCCCTATATTATCTTGGGGGACTTTAACGCACACAACCTGGTGTGGGGGTCTAATTATACAGACGCCCGCGGGAGGATGGTAGAGGATATTCTTGTCTCGGGAAACCTGGTGTTAATGAACACCGGGACCCAGACACACTTTTCCACCTTTAATGGTGTATCCTCTGCCATCGACCTAACTCTATGTAGCCCCGGGATCGCTGCCCACTTCCTTTGGGAGGTCCACTCGGATCTATGTGGCAGCGATCACTTTCCCATTTTGCTTTCGCTAATTGAAGACCCTCCCGGTATAGCACGTGCACCACAATGGGTGCTTAAACGTGCTGACTGGGATAAATTTCGCGAGCTCGCCGTATTTGTACAACCCCTTTCTCCGGACGTCGATGTTAATATTGCCCATTTTACTTCGACGGTCATCATGGCGGCGAGGGAATCTATCCCTAAATCCTCGCCAAACCCGCGCCACCATCCTGTTCCCTGGTGGAACGAGGAGTGTAGATTGGCCATTTCTGACCGTCGAAGAGCATTACGTCTCTTCCATCGGCGTCCTACCTTGGATAATCTAGAATCATTCCGGATTATGCGTGCTCGAGCTCGCCGTATCATTCGTGAAAGCAGAAGAGAGTCTTGGAGACAGTTTATAACTACCCTTACAATTTCCACTCCCACAACTAAGGTTTGGGACAATATTCGTAAATTACGTAGTAGCAAAAATACCATCAATAACATACCTGCCCTCATGTCAAATGGTACGCTTATCTCCTCCCTGTGGAGGTCGCCAATGTATTGGGCTCTATGTTCACCGCCATATCTAGCACTGCAAGCTACTCAAATGAGTTTGCAGCGCATAAGAGGAACATAGAGCGCCATTCTATTGACTTTGGTCAGAGTCAGGGGGAGGATTACAACTCCCCCTTTACTTTAGATGAACTGACCTATGCCATGTCCCAGGCGGGTAGCACAGCTCCTGGCCCCGACGACATTAATTATGAAATGTTGCGCCAGTTACCCCCTGCTGGACGAGCATGTCTGTTGGACCTCTACAATAGTGTTTGGGAATCTCGTCAGTTCCCAACACTGTGGAGGCAAGCAACAATTATCCCTCTATATAAAAGTGGCAAGGAAAAATTAGAACCAACTAGTTATAGACCGATAGCCTTAACTAGTTGTGTATGCAAAATATTGGAAAAAATGATAAATAAACGATTAATATGGTATTTAGAATCCCGCAATCTACTATCAAATATTCAATGTGGTTTTCGCCGCAACCGATCTACGGTGGATCATCTCGTCCGTCTCGAGACGGCAGTTCGTGACGCCTTTCTCCATAAACAGCATCTTTTGGCAGTTTTCTTTGACTTGGAGAAAGCGTACGATACCACATGGCGGTACGGCATTTTAAAAACCCTTTTTAACTGGGGGTTCCGTGGGAACCTCCCTGTTTTTATAGCTAATTTTATGTCAGATAGACACTTCCGGGTAAGGTTAAACAACACCTTATCCGATGATTTTATTCAAGAAAATGGGGTGCCCCAGGGCAGTATTTTAAGCTGTGCGTTGTTCGCCATTGCAATAAATGGCATTGTGGACAACGTACACCTTCCTGTCCGTTCATGCCTCTTTGTGGATGACTACGCAATTTATTGTAGTTCATCGAGTCTCCACAGGGCTGAACGGCAGATACAACTCTCTGTCAACAATCTATGGTCGTGGGCATCGCGTAATGGCTTTCGCTTCTCTTCAGCCAAGACGACGGTCGTCCACTTCCATAGATTACGTGGAATACAACAAGTCCCCAGTATTTTAATGAATCACGTTGTTTTACCTGTCTCGGAGACCGTAAAGTTTCTGGGACTTTTATTTGATTTTAAATTAACCTGGATTCCCCACATCAAAGACCTGAAAGCGAGGTGCATAAAAGCACTCAACCTGCTTAAAGTGGTTAGCGGTCGGTCCTGGGGGGCTGATAGGGAAACCTTGATGCGCCTGTATAGGGCCTTGGTAAGATCGAAACTAGATTACGGCAGTTTTGTGTATGCATCAGCGAGACCTTCGGCGTTGAAGATGCTGGATAGTGTCCACCATGCTGGCATACGACTGGCTACTGGTGCATTTCGTACCAGTCCAGTCGTCAGCATCTGTGCCGACGCCGGTGAGCCCCCTCTCTCTTACCGGCGGTCCTATCTTCTGGCATCTTACGTTTCAAAACTTCACTGCATGCCGGAGCATGTTGCCTACCGACCTGTGTTTCATCCCCCTAACCGTGTCTTGTATGAAACCAAATGGCGTAGTACAAGGCCGGTTGGGATCAGGATGCTATCGGTATTCGACACGTGTGGGATAGTCCTGCCAAAGGCTATCCCCACATACCCAGGTCGAGTTTCTCCCTGGAAGATTCGCCTACCTCAATGCCATTATGATCTTGCCAAGTTCCCTAAAGCGACCACCCCGCCGATTATATATGAGAGGACATTTAATGAGCTCCTCTCCACTCGCTTTCAGGGCTTTGAGCGCATCTATACGGATGGCTCCAAGTGTGGGGCTTCCGTGGGATGCGCATTTGTTGTGGAGGGAAACAATTTTAAATTTGGTTTACCTGGTGAATCCAGTGTTTTTATGGCTGAATTATACGCCATTTTTAAATCTCTGTGTTTTGTGTATCGTAAGTGTCACCGTTCTGTTCTCATCTGCACGGATTCCATGAGTGCTATGTTGGCATTGTCCACTCTCTACTCGTGGAATCCTCTCGTGCAGATGATTCACGAACAAATTTTAAAAATTGATTCATTAAGCACCCGGCTCGCCTTTTGCTGGATTCCTGGTCACGCTGGTCTTCCAGGAAATGAACTGGCGGACCGGGCGGCCAAGGAGGCAGCACGTATGCCTCCGGAGGCGAGTTTGGGTGTCATGTTTTTAGATCTAAAGGGTTATGTTCGGCGTGGAGTCTTACGCACCTGGCACGAGCAGTGGGTCTCGACCCCTGCTCAGAACAAGCTGCGGTCCATCAGGGACGGTGTGTCGCGATGGCCCTCTTCTATACGAAAGTCTAGAAGAGAGGAGGTCATCGTGACGAGACTCCGCGTCGGGCATACTGCATTGACCCATAGTTTTTTACTAAGAGGGGATCCACCTCCAGTGTGTGAGTTTTGTGATACTCCCCTTAGTGTGCATCACATTTTGGTGGAGTGTCGCAAACTAGCCCCTATCCGTCTGGCTCTTGATTTTAAAGGTGACTTACGTTTTTTATTACGCGATAGTGCGGATGGAGTTATTTGTTTACTCCGTTTTATACGCCAGGCGGATCTTTTTAATGCCATTTGAGTCACTTTTATAAAGTGGCTCTTTTGGATAATATCTCATATTGAGATCTTTTTAACAGTTTTATTACAATTTAACATGTTGTTTTGTCTTTTTAACGTATTATCATTTTAACATGTTTTGTCTTTTTAACGTGTTATATTTTAATATGTTTGTTTTGTCTTTTTATTGGAGTGATACACTTGTGGTTTTTTTTTAGCAGATGTATCACTTAATTTATACCATGAATCCATTTGAGCACTCCTATGGAGTGTCTCAGATGGTGAATGTTTTATCTCTTTCCCCTATGGGGATTTTATTATGGTTTTAATATATTTCAAGGCCCTAATGACCTAGATGTGTCGATGGGCCTTTAAACCACAATAATAATAATAATAATCTAGGTTGTAAAGTATAAAAGACGAAATAAAACGCTAAATTTAACTAAATTTTTCCCTGCGAGATGGGGTTTAGAATCGTCCCGCAGTGCCCTCTTCTTATCTTAAGAGGCGACTTAAAGGGGAGGCTTTTGTGCAGGTCGTACTTCGTGCACGACTGACCTATCTTATCCTTCCTTTCACATCCATTTTTTTCCCTTCAGTTTCTCTCTTTTTTCCCCTGCGGGACGGGGATTAGAATAGTCCCGCAGTAACCCCTGCTTGTCGTAAGAGGCGACTAAAAGGGGAGGCTTCTGTGCAGGACGTACCTCGTGCAGGACAAACCTATATCTCTCCATTCACATCATTTTCTTCTTCCTTCACTTTCCCCCTTTTTTTCCACTCTACCCCCTTCGCTTTATCTATCCTTACCTTTTTCTTCCCTTCCCCCTGCCGTTCATCCTGCACGGAGGCCTTTGGCCTTTCCGTTGACGACCTTGGCTACTAATCCGGATCTTCTCTGTTTATTATTGGATACCACTGCTTTGAGCTCCCGAATGAAAGTGCGCCGGTGGCAATACATTAGTAGAAGGGCCTTAGGGATGACAATCGGGTACCCTACTTTGGGAAAAGATCGGTTGCGTTCATGAGGGCCCGGACGTAAAATTGGACCTTTCCTACACCCACTTGCTGCGACGACCTCTCTCTCGGCGATGCTCTATGCGAAGGTTGTCGTGTCTAGCGTCGTATAGAACCTCTCGTCGGGACATTTAACAGGGCCATATGTGGTAGAACCAACTTGGATCACCCTGGGTCTACGATCCGAGTATTGTGTAGGTTGTCCCTAATCATGGCATGGCCGACAACATTGTCGCCGCTGGCAACGTACTGCCAAACACTGCAGGCAACTGTCTGCCCGGCCCCTCGCAGGGTCGTAATATAGATAAGAGGCGGAAACGGGTAAGGCCGTCCAGCCCTGTTACTGTGGAAACCCGGGAAATGGTGAGGCCTCAGCCCCGCTTCCTGGTGATGTCTCGAGATGATGCCAATGGCAACCTTAATCGCGTCAGCCCATTTATCCTCGAAAGAGCGATAAATGGTGCAGCAAAATCAAACGTCTCTATAAGGAAATTGCGTGATGGCACTATTTTGATACAGACTGTAACTGACGTCCAGTCCTCCGACATGATGGCTATTAATGAAATACCGTCGAGTAATACGGCTTCAATACCGGTGAAGGTGGAACCTCACCGGTTCCTCAATGTTTGCAAGGGAGTGGTCACTTGTTTCGACCTCGACTGCGTAAGCATTGAGGAGATCTGTGAAGAGCTTTCTCCCCCAGCATGTCACCGAAGTGTACCGTATTGTCACAAAAAAGAATGGACAAGAAAAGAAGACGGATACGTATATCCTCACATGTACGACTCCTACCCTTCCGAAGGAGGTCCGATTAGGCTTCCACGGGCTCAGGGTCCGGCCGTATGTCCCTAACCTTCGGCGCTGTTTTCAGTGCCAGGAATTTGGGCATACGAAGTTGCGATGCCGTGGTAAGCCAACCTGTGCGGATTGTGGACAGGAGGCTCACGAATCACCATGCGAGTCTCCTAAATGCTTCGTCAACTTCAAGGGTCCGCATTCTTCCTGGTCTCAGGCCTGTCCAAAATGGAAGGTAGAGAAGAAAGTCCTGGAGATACAATCTGAAAAGAAGATCTCATATGCCTAGGCACGCAAGGAATACGTATCGAGTCAAGCTCCGGTATTTCAGACTTCATATAGCCGGATTGTCAGTCAAAATATAAACTGCCCCAACTGCCATTGCGCAGTTAATCTTGCTAAGGAGCCAACACGACCAGTGCCATTGGTCTCTTCTCGAGACACCTATGTTGATTCCGCGCCAACTTCTGTGGCACCAAAACTTTTAAATGTGCCCAAACCGCCACAACGGTCGTCTCCCCCACCTATACCACCGAGGAGACCTCCTCGAGGAACTCCCCCGAGCCCACCTCGGGGAACACCCCCGGGCCCACCTCGGGTAATCCCCCCGAGCCCGCCTCGGGGTACTAAAACAAGGGTGGCCGTTGTTGAGCCTCTCACACCCACTCTGGTCTTCCGGAGGTGGGGACGTGTTGCGGAATAGTTGAGGCCCACTGGTGCCTTGAAGAAGGACCAGCGAGAGACCGCCGAAAAACATTTTATAAAAAAAGCGTCAAAGGCCTTAAAGCCTTCGAACAAGAATCCGACTCCCCAGTCTCTCAAAAATAAGCCGAAGCCTCTCCTGAAGCGAGAGGTACAGGAGAGACTGGGAAAGACAAGAGGACCTAAAAAGGGCCCCAACAAATTTTTATTCTTAAAGGATAGTGAAATGGATTGCGAGGATAACTAAATTTCATACTAATAACTTATGTCGCTACTACAATGGAATTGTAGGGGTTTCTATGCTCGTGTAGATGAAATTAAACAACAAATTTCTTCCCTGCATCCTTCCATCTTGTGTTTGCAGGAGACCCACTTCCGCCCAACTGACAACCCGATGCTTCGTGGGTACGATGTGTATCGTACCGACAAGCCTTTCTTTGATCGGGCTAGCGGAGGTGTGGCTATATTCGCACGAAGTACTATATATCAAAAGAATATTAATATTGTTTCTGATCTCCAAGTGATTGCTGTCAGAGTCTCCCTTCCTATGGAGGTAACCTTATGCTGCATCTACCTCCCACCAGGTGAACGTGTTTCCAAGAGGACACTAGAGGCCCTCTTTATACAACTTCACGCCCCCTATATCATCTTGGGGGACTTTAAAGCGCATAACCTGGTGTTGGGGTCTAATTTTACAGACACCCGCGGGAGGATGGTAGAGGATATTCTTGTCTCGGGAAACCTGGTGTTAATGAACACCGGGACCCAGACACACTTCTCCACCTTTAATGGTGTATCCTCTGCCATCGACCTAGCTCTATGTAGCCCCGGGATTGCTGCTCACTTCCTTTGGGAGGTTCACTCGGACCTATGTTGCAGCAATAACTTTCCAATTCTGCTTTCACAAATACAAGATCCTCCCAGTACAGCACGGTTACCCCAATGGGTTCTTAAACGTGCTAACTGGGATAAATTCCGCGAGAGGGCCGTATTCGACGAACCCCATTCTCCTGACGTCGATGTTAAGGCTGGGCAATTTACTTCGACGGTCATAGCGGCGGCGAGGGCATCCATCCCTAAATCCTCGCCAAACCCGCGCCACCGTCCTGTTCCCTGGTGGAACGAGGAGTGCCGGCTGGCTATTTCTAACTGTCGAAGGGCCCTGCGTATCTTTAATCGACGTCTTACTTCGGAGAATCTGGAGTCATTCCGGATTCTACGTGCTAGAGCTCGCCGTATTATTCGAGAAAGCAGAAGAGAGTCTTGGAGACAGTTTATTTCTACCCTTACTATTTCCACTCCCACAACCAAGGTTTGGGATCACATTCGTAAAGTACGTAGTAGCAAAAATACCATTTATAATATACCCGCACTCATGTCTAACGGTTCACTTGTCTCCTCCCCTATGGAGGTCGCCAATGTATTGGGCTCGATGTTCGCCGCTATTTCTAGCACTGCGAGCTACTCTAACGAGTTCGCGGTTCATAAGCGCAGTATCGAGCGCCTTACTATTGATTTTGGCCAAAGTTGGGGGGAGGATTATAACTCCCCCTTTACCAAAGAGGAACTTACCTATGCCCTGTCCCAGGCGGGCAATACAACTTCTGGCCCGGATGATATCCATTACGAAATGTTGCGCCAACTGTCCCCTGCTGGACGGGCGTTCCTCTTAGACCTCTACAATGTGTTTGGGAATCTCGTCAATTCCCAACACTGTGGAGGCAAGCAACCGTTATCCCAATATATAAAAGTGGCAAGGATAATTTAGAGCCAACTAGTTATAGACCGATAGCCTTAACTAGTTGTGTATACAAAATATTAGAGAAAATGATCAATAAAAGATTTATATGGTATCTAGAATCCCGCAATCTACTATCCAATATGCAATGTGGCTTTCGCCGTAACCGATCCACGGTGGATCACCTTGTTCGCCTTGAGACAGCAGCTCCTGACGCTGTCTTCTTTGATTTAGAGAAGGCTTACGACACCACCTGGCGGTACGGCATTTTAAAAACCCTGTTTAATTGGGGATTCCGGGGAACCTCCCTATTTTTATATCTAGTTTTATGTCAGATAGACTCTTCCAGGTAAGGTTAAACAACACCTTATCCGATGATTTTATTCAAGAAAATGGGGTGCCTCAGGGTAGTATTTAAGCTGTACGTTATTCGCTATCGCGATAAATAACATCGTGGACAACGTGCGCGTAATTGTCCGTTCATGTCTTTTTGTGTATGACTACGCAATTTATTGCAGTTCATCGAGTCTCCACAGAGCTGAACGTGAGATACAATTAGCTGTCAATAATCTGTGGATGTGGGCATCGCATAGTGGCTGTAGCTTCTCAGCGGCCAAGACGACGGTAGTCCACTTCCACAGATTACGCGGAATACAGCCAGCCCCCAGTATTTAAATGAACCACGTGGTTTTACCAGTCTCAGAAAGCGTAAGGTTTCTGGGACTTTTATTTGATTTTAAATTAACTTGGATCCCCCACATCAAAGACCTGAAAGCGAGGTGTATCAAAGCATTGAATTTGCTCAAAGTAGTTAGCGGTCGGTGCTGATAGGGAATCCTTGATGCGCCTGTATAGGGCCTTGGTCAGATCTAAACTAAATTACGGCAGTTTTGTGTATGGCTCAGCTAGACCCTCGGCGTTAAAGATGCTCGATAGCGTCCACCATGCTGGCATTCGACTGGCTACTGGTGCCTTTCGTACCAGTCCAGTCGTCAGCATCTGTGCCGAGGCCGGTGAGCCCCCTCTTTCTTACCGGCGGTCCTATCTTCTGGCATCTTACGTGTCGAAACTTCATTGCATGGCGCAGCATGTTTCCTATCGTCCTGCGTTTCATCCCCTAACCGTGTCTTGTATGAAACCAAATGGCGTAGTACAAGGCCGGTTGGGATCAGGATGCTATCGGTTTTCGACACGTGTGGGATAATCTTGCGTAAGGCTATCCCCACATCCCCAGGTCGAGTTTCTCCCTGGAAGATACGCCTACCTCAATGCCATTTTGACCTTGCCAAGTTCCCTAAAGCGACCACCCCACACTTCTTATACGAGAGGACCTTTAATGAGCTCCTCGCAACCCACTTTCGGGGTTTTAAACGCATTTATACGGATGGCTCAAAATGCGGGGCCTCCGTGGGATGTGCTTTTGTTGTGGAAGAATCCAATATTAAATTTGCTCTACCTTGTGAATCCAGTGTTTTTACGGCTTAAATATATGCCATTTTTAAATCTCTATGTTTTGTACATCGTGTCACCGTTCTGTTCTCATCTGCACTGATTCCATGAGTGCTCTGTTGGCATTGTCCACACTCTACTCGTGGAATCCTCTCGTGCAGATGATTCACGAACAAATTTTAAAAACTGATTCATTAAACACCCGGCTCGCCTTTTGCTGGATTCCTGGTCACGCCGGTCTTTCAGGAAATGAACTGGCTGACCAGGGGCCAAGGAGGCAGCACGCTTGCCCCTGAGGCGAGTCTGGGTTTCATGTTTTTAGACCTCAAGGGTTGTGTTCGGCGTGGGGTCTTACGCACCTGGCACGAGCAGTGGGTCTCGACCCCTGCTCAGAACAAGCTGCGGTCCATCAGGGATGGTGTGTCGCGGTGGCCCTCTTCTATACGAAAGTCTAGAAGAGAGAGGGTCATCGTGACAAGACTCCGCGTCGGACACACATCATTGACCCATGGGTTTTTATTGAGAGGGGATCCACCTCCAGTGTGTGAGTTTTGCGATGCTCTGAGTGTGTATCACATTTTGGTGGAGTGTCGTGAATATGCCCCTATCCGCTTGGCTCTTGATTTTAAAGGTGACCTACGTTTTTTATTACGCGATAACGCGGATGGAGTTATTTGTTTACCCCGTTTTATACGCCAGGCGGATCTTTTTAATGCCATTTGAGTCACTTTTATAAAGTGGCTCTTTTGGATATTATCTCATATTGAGATCTTTATTAACGGTTTTATTACAATTTAACATGTTGTTTTGTCTTTTTAACGTGTTATATTTTAATATTTTTTTTGTCTTTATATTGGAGTGATACACTTGTGGTTTTTTTTAGCAGGTGTATCACTTAATTTATACCAAGAGCCCATTTGAGCACTCCTATGGAGTGTCTCAGATGGTGAATGTTTTATCTCTTTCCCCTATGGGGATTTTATTATGTTTTTAATATATTTCAAGGCCCTTATGTCCTAGATGTGTCGATGGGCCGTTAAACAATAATAATAATATAATTTTTAGTTATATATTAAAGACTGTGAAAAAAAAGAAAAAGAGGAAAGGAAATAAATCTTATTTTATTAAATATATATCTAAATATATATAATTCTCCTAAGGTTGTATATAAAAAAAAGTTTATTTTATTTAGCTTAGTTGCACGAGGAATTTAATCTCGGGAGCTCTGGATTTAGGTAGGCACTTATACTTAAAAGTTTATATTATATTTTAATGGAAACAAATTAAAAGGTTATCATGAAATACTAAACAAAAAAAAACTGTTTTATGTTATGTGTTTGGTTAATCATGTATTCTGAATTTTTAACCTGCCTGCGGAGCTCCGTTAATTCACATATCTAGTTTAAAAATTTTCAAGAAGAAGAAAAAACAAACCACTTTAAACAAAGTTAGATTTTTGTGTTCTTTAAAATTCTATATTAATATATTTATATAACATTTGTTTTGTTGTCAAAGCGATAATTATTATATCACAATCTTAATTCAATTTAAATCATTCGATAACAAAAAAACAACCTTTTTCTTTACATTTTCAAGGCAAAATAAAACCAACATATATACCTAAGTTCAACCACGTCCAAAATGATGGCACAGAAAGTTTATTATTTACCCTTAACCCAATTAGACTTCTTTGAGTCAAACAAAATAGCCACAATGCTCACAGCCACCTATTTATTTATTTTTTTAAAGCCATCCTCAGTCCCGCAATAGTATAAGAAAATTGAAACTTCTCACCCTAGACAATCTGTAGTCGAGAACTCGATCATATGTACATATCTCTTTATGTTTACTGAAAGATATGCATGTACTCACAATCTCTTCAAGTAGTAATCAAGATCCTGGTGTACATCTTTTATAATCTCAAACTGGTAATAAGTTGTAGAACAAGTCCTTTTTTTCTTCTTTTCTCATGATTGGAAATAATTTTACATCCCGGCATTAATACCACTTATTTGACTTACGTTTTTTATTACGCGATAGTGCGGATGGAGTTATTTGTTTACTCCGTTTTATACGCCAGGCGGATCTTTTTAATGCCATTTGAGTCACTTTTATAAAGTGGCTCTTTTGGATATTATCTCATATTGAGATCTTTTTAACGGTTTTATTACAATTTAACATGTTGTTTTGTCTTTTTAACGTGTTATATTTTAATATGTTCGTTTTGTCTTTTTATTGGAGTGATACACTTGTGGTTTTTTTTAGCAGGTGTATCACTTAATTTATACCAAGAGTCCATTTGAGCACTCCTATGGAGTGTCTCAGATGGTGAATGTTTTATCTCTTTCCCCGATGGGGATTTTATTATGTTTTTAATATATTTCAAGGCCCTAATGACCTAGATGTGTCGATGGGCCGTTAAAAAAAAATACCACTTATTTTCAACACGACGCCAATAACAAAACAAAAGAACCTTTTAAATACACACCAAAGAGGTGATGCCATTTAGAAGTAGGAATAATGTTAGAATAGTGACGTATGGATGATTGTAAATAGGGTTTATAATTAAAGGGGACGGTTTTATTTGTCACAAGACCTAACCTACGCATTTGTGTAGGCAAGATTCTGGCCCCTTTTTTTTTGTATAAATAGGATTATATATCCAAAGGTTTCTAACCATTAAATGAAATATTATAAACTAGTTGACAATGTCAAGTATAAATGAGCTGTGTAAACAAGGGTTTGATGAAACTATAATTTTGAGAAAAATATCTTCAGAAAAAAGAAGTATACATATATTTTAAAAACTCTTCAAAATCCTGGAAACCATCAAAAACGTTTTGACGAAGCTAAATATTCAAAAGTATTTACAAATAGCATTCCCTTTCTGAATAAAAACTAATATTTTCATGTTTACAGAATATTGAGAAAGTATTATTATTATGTTTGTATTCCTAACCTACAATATAGTGTTTGTATGGTTTCAGAACTGAAACCTTATTCAGAATATTGTATTTATAAAACCAATTTGAAAACTTAGTGATAGATTGCAGAATTATTAACAGATTTAGTATGAAAAGGCTACTTAAATACATGAACATAAGCAATAATTAATTTTTAATTTGAATGTTCATCCTACTAGCGGCCATATTGCACAGTGAAGTTCTTATTCCAGAGTTGCTACTTGGAGACGCAAGGAAAAACAACACAAAAATTCCCTCACGTTCACAATAACCTACACAATTGCTGTGCAAAGGACTGAGCTCGTAAAACTATCTCCAAGTCATGCAAACAATTATACAAACTTACCCATACATTTGTGTGGTTTAGGTCTTTGCGATCACCTACACAATTGTATGTGCTGGGTCTGTAAGGGTTATACTAAAGTCTAAAAGTGAGGAGGTCATCATGACGAAACTCCGCTTCGGGTATACATTTCTAACCCATGGATGTGGATTCACCTCCGGTGTGTGAATTTTCGATGATTCCCTTAACCTAGAGCCGCACTGCAGGTGGGAAGTGGGTAGCTCGTTGGCTAGAGGGTAGAAGCTCGTGGGTGAAGGGTGGATATAGTCCAGCCGCACTGCATGATGGAATAATCTAGGTATCACCGTGGGTCCCAGTGTAAAACTGTCGGATGTGAGTTGATCATGTCTCTCTCAAAATTTTCCAAAATACTTCTGACGTGATGAGAAATTAAAAGAGGTCGTGGGTCGTGGGTACACGAGTACAACTTAGACAGAGATTGTGATGGTGAATTTTTGCGAGTTTATAAGAAGATGAGAAATTATCCAGATAGATTTTTTAACTATGCACGGATGAGTGTAGATTCTTTTGATCATCTTCTAAGTAAAGTGCAAGACAAACTGGAGATAATTTCTACAAACTTCAGAGAAGCAATTTCTGCAGAACAGCGCTTTTTCTCACATTAATGTGAATTTTATTTATATTTATTTAATTATAATTTTATTTATTTTACACTGGAGTACAGTAACATATTTTGTATGATAAGAAAATAGTTTATTAGATCCACAAATTCTGAAAGAAACTTATATATATCGTAAGGTAATCAAATGAGCTATTTATTAAAAAAAAAAGTAAATAGCGTTTAGTTTCTAGGAGCTGATGCTCTTCTGGATGAATTCACAAAAATTCCATAGACAACATATTGGTGTAGTTCGGTTGTGGTGCAGGAGACGGAGTAGATGAAGTGTGATACTGAGCACTCTCAGTAGACACAGATTATACAGAGGATGAACCATAGTAGTGTGCCTGATTATATGGTTCCATCATTCCTGTAGCATTACTGGCGAAACTTCTGATTGTACCCGAACCTTGCTGCACTGCCTCATGCTCTGCCAAAATCAAATTTCGAATTTCTGACCGAATCCGGAATTTTGTGTATGAATGTAAATTCCTCTATTTACGGAAGAAGACTTTTGAAAAAAAGCAGATCTGGATTGTTATCTGCACTTATTTCTGACGTTCAGATTCCGTTTATTTATATTTGCTCTTTTGATACTAAAATCAATAATTTTTCCAGCTTGAGAGCTGCTTTCATAATTTTTAAGACTGAGATTTTCCTTTAAAGTTCCTGGTTGATTTGCCGAAGCTATTTGTTTGTCTGCCATTTTAAAAGCAGAAATTTTATCAGTGGCTTTGTCTTTAATTGTTCCTACTTCTGATATGGACGAAGCCAGAAAATTTTCTGCATTTAAACCATCATTGATTTCATTTAGCAGAGATTTATCAGACAGTTCTGAAGTTTTTGTCAAAGTTAAACTGTCTTTCCTTGCATCATCTGAAGACATCAAAACATCCTTAAGGAATAACAGCTGGTTGTAAAATGCCCAGAAGCTTGTGGTTTTGATACAGGCGTCACTTCAAGATCTTGGTTTATCCAACTCACGCAGCTGGGACATAAAGTAAGCGCTGAGATTTTTCCATCTACTTTTGGCAACATTCACTGCAACATAAAAACAAACTGCTGTGTAGTTAAGATTGTAAAGAATAAAGGTTTTACTTTTGAATGAAATTGTGTTATTTTCCTTACAGATTCCTATCAACTGGGGACTCATTTACTTCTCTTGCTGGACGTTTCAAAATGGGAAAAACAACAGTATTGGAAATTATTATTGACACATGTATGGTTTTATGGAATAAGTTGAAAGATGAGTACATGCCAACTCCCACCAGATATATGTGGTATTCAGTTGCAGATAAGTTCTACGAAAAATGGAATTTTCCTAATTGTATTGGGTGCATTGATGGAAAGCATGTACGAATGAAAGCTCCTTCTAATAGTGGATCAAAATATTACAACTATAAGCAATTTTTCTCCATCCTTCTTCTAGCAGTTGTAGATGCCAACCGCAAACTAATTGCTAGTGACTTAGGAACTCCAGGAAGACAAAGTGATGGTGGAAATTTTCGGACATCTTCTCTTTTTCATCGACTAGAGGCAAAAAAACTCAATGTTCCAGAAGACAAACCTCTCCCTTTTACGGATATAGAAGCGCCATTTGTGCTCCTTGGTGAAGAAGGATACCCTCTACTCCCTTACTTGATGAGACCTTATCCTGGCAGAGACCTGGATGATAAGAAACGAATTTTTAACTATTGGTTGAGTCGTGCAAGGTACAGTGTTGAATGTGCTTTTGGCTTAATGACAGCCAAATGGAGACTGTTAAACAAGTCAATTGAGACAAGTGTACAGCACGCTGTTGAAATAGTAAAAGCAATTTGCATTTTGCACAACTATGTCCAAATACATGATGGGTTTGTTGAGGCCTTTAGCACTCCACAACTGGGACATACAACAGGCAGAAAGGATGAAGACATGGCGCCGGTAAACCATCGCTTTCCAGCAGTTGCTCTAAGAGCCCGGGAAACATTCAAGATCTACTTCAATGGTGTTGGTGCAGTTCCATGGCAAAAAGACTATGCTCTTCCAGTAAAAATCATTCGTAGACACAACATTGACCAAAACCACAATAAACGATGTTGTAGTGAAATGGAAAGAAGCGAAAGTACAGAATGTATCTCAAAGCAAGTTTGAGGAGTCTATCAATAGTGCTATTTCTTCTTACCAGCAACATTTTATGAAAATTAAAGCTTCAAATTTAATCAATCATTCACAAAAGGTAGGTGTATTTAAGCCTATACCTTTTCCCTTCTGATAAATCTAATGTGTATGTATATAAATGCAACTATTATACAGACCTTATGGTGGCTTCATTGTCTAAATTGTCGTTCTCTCAGTAAACCAGACGGCCGATGTTGGGAAGATGGGGTTCGAATACCAATCAGGTCTACTGAAGGTTGCTTTTCCTAAATGATTTGCCACTCGCCCTCTATGCAAATGCTAATAAATTTTATTTAAAATTCTACCTTTTTAGTATACATTGTGTAGGGTGGTGTATAGTAAAATGGTATTTATTCTAATTATATTTTTTATTATATTTATCTAATGGAATATAAATGAGGAAGGTAGAATTCTAGAGGTAATCTGCCCTCATTAACGTGGAAAGAAATTATAAAACCATTTAGAAAAAGCCATTTAGTGTACACCCGACAGCTATTCGAACCCTAATTTCTGCTTCATTGGCCATCTAGTCTTTTTCAAGAGTGAAGCTAGGATCCAGGGTCGATGTTGGAATGAAACATGAATCTAGGTATTGATAAGTTAATTAAAGTAAAGTTGTAAATTATTAATCCAATAATAATTTAGAAAAGTTGTATACCAAGAATTATTTAAATATCTCTCTATATGATGATAATATGACTATCATAAAACGTGCACAATATTAAGAAAGATGTCTTCCTTCAGCGCCAAGCATCGTATGTGGGCACTTTAACATCATCATGTAGCGCCACTACATTTAAGGGCCAGCAGCCACCCTACTCAGCACATAGTAGTAATGCTGTCTGGCTCTTACTCAGATCGCAAACCTGGCATCCATAACATAAATATACCAGAGGTTTTTCCTCATGAACCTGAGGAATTTAACTCAACGTTTTTATATCTGTACGTGTCTGTCTATTTGTTTGTATGTGTAGTTATCCATAAAAAATAATACTCTCTGAAATCATTTATGCTCACGATTTAAAATTGAATTTAAGAAGTATTAATTCTGAATTCCTCTTTTAGTATCACAAAACTTCCCTATAAAATAGTGACATTTATTCTTGTTGAGAAAAGTTAAGTAACATAAGGGGGGGGGGGGGGCTAGGCTAAATTCTACATGGTGTTAAATGGTGGAAGGGGGGCTAAAAAGGTAAGAAAACAGCTTTACTTGTTTTATGGAGGACCCTATAGATAAACACACGCATACTTTTTTCGCACTTTGCTTGTCATTCACTTCTTTCGCCCTATGTGGTAAATAACTCTATAATAGGATTCTATACTGAATACAGAAAATTATATGTAATCTCTACAAAATGTATACATAAAACCCTATTTTATATTAAAATAATGAGTCAATAAACACAAAATTTCACTTACCATCAACGCCAACTTCCTTGGCAACTTCTGCCCACAAAGCTTTTAGGATTTTAGAATTTGTCCTCAGTTCATCTGCCGGGTCCCTATCGCTTTCCGCTTGTAAACGGCCGATATCAGCAGCTCTTCCTTGACTTAACGCGTGGTGGCTTGGTGAAATTATCCAACACAACTGTTTCCCTTGCTACATGCCTGGCGACTTGCTAGGCTGGTTGGGTGGGTTGGAGTAGTACGTCTGGTACATAAAAAAAAAGCTGCACTTTTTGATTGGAATATGCCACTTTCTGTGGTCATAAATGAGCTCAAAAGAGACCTTTTCAGATAGGGAGCCACATTAAAATCCGTGCAGGACACCAAAATGGCGGCTATTTATGGACGCCATTTGGAGTCCTAGAATTGGTTGTATCTCAGCTCTTAACGGTTCGATTTTAATTTTAATTTTTTTGTTTAAAAGCTCTTATTAAGTACATTTTTTTATCTTATTTACTTTTCTCTAAGCCTTAAGATTTCCTCATAATTAAAAAAAAAGTATTTAGTGTTCGTCTAGTTTTTTTATTTGTTTTTGTTTTTTGTGTGTGATTTCTCTTATATTTGTTTTCACTCTAATATAAAATTATACTCATATAAATCATTTAACATTCATTTTTGCAGATTAGACTGAGTTTAATTATTCCCAAAATGACTTCAAGGCGCCTGTGGCTGGCAAATGTTGACTTTGAATCTCCACTTGAGCTTTGTGTTATAGATTGGACCAAATGTTGCATTTGTCAAGAATCTAGTGATGAAGGCTTGATTTGCCAAGTCTTACACACTGCAAAAGCACTTGTTGGTGCTGGTTACAAGACGCTTTCGGAAAATTTAACAGAATTTCAGAATCTTGGTGCATTGCCCCATGGTTTGGATGTACAAAAGTTAAATGAGGGTGAAGGTATAGAAGGAACATTAAAAAAAATAAAGCAAAGTGTCATAAAAAGTGTGCACTTAACTTCAACAGAACAAAACTAGCCAGAGCACAGAAACGCAAACGTTCATCCTCTTTGCCAAATGATTCACCTGAGAACAGTCCACAGACTTTATTAGAGCCAGATGAAAAAAACCCAAGGAAAGAAGAAGTCAACTCTATCTGCGAGAGTATGGCATTTGCTTCCGGAGAAAAACAAGGCCTCTGAATCTGATAATACAGAGATTGTATTCAAAATGGCTCATTAAAGACTATATATGCAAACAGCCTTGAAAATATTCTGGGAATGAAAAGTCAAGTCCTTCCAAACACACATACCACCCGTTTACGCGAGAGAATTCTCGGATCACTTCCCGCAGTTCAAAGCTCAACTTTCAGGCAGAAATTACTTCCTTTATCGTGATGGTGCTAATATTTTTAAATGTATTCATTCTGAAAACCTTGATGATGATGATGATGATGATGTTGCATGTGAAAGATTTAAGCAAATTAGAAAGATCATAATCCAGCACAAAGTTACGTTTGATGGTCATCTGAACGATGATCAACAAGCTGCAAGCGGTCCTCCAGCACTTCTCTCTTTAGTGTGTTCTTTACTTCATGGCTATGCTTCAGCAGAGAATGTGACTTAAGCAACTCAGCATGCTTTGACTATCAGCCAATTAATAGTTTTCAACCAAAGTGAAAACATTCCAAAAGGCAACATTATTCGTCATAAGAAAAGTCATGAACCACCAGTTCCATTATACGTGGGCCTGTCTATATTTGGAAGAACATGAAATAATACAATAATTGGAAGCATGCATAAAAGAGGCCTCTCAATATCATCAAACAGAATTATGGAGATAACAGCAAGTCTGGCTCACTTGGAGATTAAGAGAGCTCAAGAAGAAGGTGTCCTATGCCCCTCAAATTTGCTTCATGGTCTCTTTGTGATTGGTGCGTACGATAACATTGATCATAACTACAGCAGTACAACTTCAAAATCATCTTTCCAAGCAATTTATATCTTTAAAATTCCCGGCGAAGGAGAAGTTGGTGAGCCTCGTAATGTTGACACAAGCATTTCGTGTGTCAATCAAAGTAACAGGAAAGTGCCAGAGCTTCCAGACAGCTACAATGTTGTCAAGACTGTAACACTGCCTTCCAAGCAACCTCCTGTGCCAATAGCAAGCGATATCACCTGTTCTCAGATGTCAACTTCTAAATTAGGATCCGAGTGGAAAACGGAACAGGAATGGCTAGACCATATTCTTAGCGACAGAAAAGATGGGCCATTAGGTCTTTCCTGGGAAGCGTTCTATGCTTCAAAGGTAGGCTCTTCATCATTTAAATTAACATGTAACTCTCTTTTACTTCTATTCAATGAATGTTCTTCTTCGCCGTCAATGCTGAAGCACGGAATGGATCAAATAAGAAAAATTACGTTTTTAAATCCAAGACAAATTACTGTAATAGAGTCTGCTCAAAGATGCATTTACACTAAAAGACCCAAAAGTATCATTTGAAGAATGGATTGAAGAAAAACGTTCAAACTCTCCAACATTTCGATTCTGGTTTTTAGTGTTAAACTTGGAGATACTTGTCTTATCTTTTGTTCGGTCGAACAGGGATGGTAACTATGAACTGTTCACCCAAATATTGAAGAAACTAGCACCTTGGTTTTTCCTGATGGATCATCTCCACTATGCTCGTTGGTTGCCAATCCACATAAAAGACTTACAAGAACTAAAAGACACAGCACCCAGTGTACATGAATACTTTAGCAACGGCCAGTTTGTTATCCACAAAACAAAAAATCCCTTTTCTGCACTCGCTGTGGATCTGGCTCATGAACAAAATAATGCTGTCATAAAGGGAAATGGTGGTGCTGTTGGTCTGTTGCAAGATCCAGCCATGTTAAGAAGGTGGATGCTGGCTGGGCCATGATTAGTCAGCATTCTGGATGAGTTTGAGTCAACGAGTAAAACAAACAGCACTGACAGGATTGTTCACCATGAACAATATACTGCTTACCAGAACAAGTTTCAAGACCAAAAACATGCATTAAAAGGAAGCTTTCTTGAATTCGGAAATCCTTTTGAGCTAAACTCTTGTGATCTTGTGGTTTGCGTGCCTAGCTCTTGTATTTAAATGTGACCTTCCTTTGTTACTCCCCGACATTACAGAAGGAGTTATTTGTTTATTCCATACTAGCTGTTGCCAGCGGCTTTGCTCGCGTGGAAGTTGATTATATACAAATACGAAAAAATATATATGTATTGACAGATTAATTTAAAATATTACGTTAATTTAAAACCTCTTTGTAAACCACATTTGTGGTTCGACTTTCGTGCGCGAGAACCACCAGACTGCTCGCAGAGCTCACTCTCGAACAGGCTACATACAACTGGCCATGTGAAAAACAGTCTTCTCTTAGTTCTACTCCGGCCATTTTAAGGGTTTGACCTTGTGCTTTATTAATTGTCATGGTGACGCAAACTTTAAAAGGGAACTCCCATACCTTCTATTTTGTTTGAAATCCGCTACGCCTCGTGCTTGTAGAGAAATTGAATTCCATTTCCCCTCTGTTAACTCTCTTGTGTACAGCTAGACATCTCGTCGCCTGTAGGGTTGACTAGACTGGCAGGTATAAATTCTTTCCAAAAATAGATTACGAGACAAAGAAAGTAGAAGTTCGGTTTCTTCTTTTTGTTTGGAAGGCCGGATTTGGGTTCTACCTCAAAATTATACATAGCTGTAGTAGTTTTCATTCAACATTATTTCAGTGTGTACACATGTATATTATTATTTATCAATAATAGTATATTAGATTTGTATTTCTAATTAAGGTGTAGGCCTATAACCTTAATATTATGCATTAATTAATACAATAAATAATTCTAATTTAAAGTTAATAGTTAAAATAAAAGGTCCAATAAATTAAAATGTGGGTAAATCTTTTAAATTGTTTAAATAATAATTCATAATAGACCAAATTAAAACTACTTTGGATAAAAACAATTTATTTTTACATTAACATTATATACAAGGATTTTAGTTATAATAATTTAAAATTAAGAAGGATTGTTTATTGGAAATGCACCAACATTCTTCGGACAAGGATGTAAAAAAAAAGAAATGTGATAACTATAAAGGTGAAAACCACCCCCCAATGCGTTTGGCCATGTATACTATAATTCTTGTAGGAAGAACAGATTTAGAAAATACAAATAAATACATAACAAAAAATGGTGGTCAAAATTGATGGCATTTTACTTAATTATTATTTTAAAGGTAGGCATATTTATAATATATATCGAAAGTTAAAGATGTAAATTACATTACTTGAGATATGAATAAATCAATGTAGTTTTACTAACGTTTGTGACAGTCATTTACTCTTCTTACGATCAAAATTATAGTACACTCAACCAAAAGACAATAAAAATATAAATTATATTAAGTAAAATTTTACAATACTGTATTTGACAAAACAATTGTGAAAAGTTAATACATTTCCATGTGTGTTTAATTCCCATAGTATTTACAAAGTCCAGTAATTTAGCGTTAGGGAAAGAACTATAAATAAAACCAATGACAAACTAAACACTTCTTTATTTATTAATAAACAAAAATCTTTGTAAAGTGTCTAATCTTTAAAATTATTTTATCCTTTCACATCATTTTCTTCTTCCTTCACATTCCCCCTTTTTTTCACTCTTCCCCTTCGCTTTATCTACCCTTACCTTTTTCCTCCTTTCCCCCACCGTTCATCCTGCACAGAGGCCTTTGGCCTTTCCGTTGACGACCTTGGCAACTAACCCGGTTCTTCTCTGTTTACTATTGGATACCACTGCCTTGAGCTCCTAAATGAAAGTGCGCCGGTTGCAATACCTTAGTAGAAGGGCCTTAGGGATGACAATAACCGGGTACCCTACTTTGGGAAAAGTTCGGTTGCGTTCATGAGGGCCCGGACGTAAAATTGGCACTTTCCTACACCCACTTGCTGCGACGACCTCTCTCTCGGCGATGCTCTATGCGAAGATTGTCATGTCTAGCGTCGTATAGAGTCTCTCGCCGGGACAGTTAACAGGGCCATATGTGGTAGAACCAACTTGGATCACCCTAGGTCTACGATCCGAGTATTGTGTAGGTTGTCCCCAATCATGGCATGGCCGACAACATTGTCGCCGCTGGCAACGTACTGCCAAACACTGCTGGCAACTGTCTGCCCGGCCCCTCGAAGGTCGTAATATAGATAAGATGTGGAAACGGGTAAGGCCGTCCAGCCCTTTAATTGAAAAAATCCAGGAAGTGGTGAGGCCCCAGCCCCGCTTCCTGGTAATGTCTCGAATAGAAGAAAATGAGAACCTCAGGCGTGTCAGCCCATTTGTCCTCGAAAGAGTGATTAGTGGAGCTGCCGAGTCTGGGGTTTCAATTAGAAAACTGCGCGATGGCACA
The DNA here is from genome assembly GCA_039000515.1 of Timema cristinae. Classification (NCBI taxonomy): domain Eukaryota; kingdom Metazoa; phylum Arthropoda; class Insecta; order Phasmatodea; family Timematidae; genus Timema; species Timema cristinae. The sequence goes on along the minus strand of JBCFYV010001316.1, from coordinate 1,115 downwards.
ATAATGATCCAGACCGAAAATGACCTTCAGACAGCGAAAATAATGGCAATAACTACCATACCGTTGAGCCCCTCGAATCATTTAAAGGTGAAGGTGGAACCGCACAGGTTCCTCAATGTTTGCAAGGGAGTGGTCACTTGCTATGACCTCGACTGCGTAAGCATTGAGGACATCTGTGAGGAGCTTTCCCCTCAACATATCACCGAAGTATATAGGATTACCATCAAAAGGAACGATGTAGTGAAGAATACTGACAGTTATATCCTAACATTTGCCACTCCTTCCTTACCAAAGGAGGTCCGAGCTGGTTTCCACGTGCTTAGGGTCCGGCCGTATGTCCCCAACCCTCGGCGCTGTTTTCAGTGCCAGGAATTTGGGCATACGAAGCTGCGATGCCGTGGTAAGCCAACCTGTGCGGATTGTGGACAGGAGGCTCACGAAACACCATGCGAGTCTCCTAAATACTGCGTCAACTGCAAGGGTCCGCATTCCGCCTGGTCTCGGGCCTGTCCAAAATGGAAGGTAGAGAAGAAAGTCCTGGAGATACAATCTGAAAAGAAGATCTCATATGCCCAGGCACGCAAGGAATACGTATCAAGTCAAGCTCCGGTATTTCAAACTTCATATAGCCGGATTGTTAGTCAAAATATAAACTGTCCCAACTGCCATTGCGCAGTTAATATTGCTAAGGAGACAACGCGACCAGTGCCATTGGTCTCTTCTCGAGACATTTATGTTGATTCCGCGCCAACTTCTGTGGCGCCTAAATTTTTAAAGGAGGCCCAACCGCCACAACGATCGTCTCCCCCACCTATACCACCGAGGAGACCTCCTCGAGGAACTCCCCGAGCCCACCTCGGGGAACACCCCCGAGCCCGCCTCGGGGCAATAAAACAAGGGCGGCCGTTGTTGAGCCTCTCACACCCACCTCTGGGCTTCCGGAGGTGGGGACGAGTTGCGGAACAGGTGAGGCCGCTAAGGCGAGTCCCACTGGTGCCTTGAAGAAGGACCAGCGAGAGACCGCCGAAAAATTTTTTATTAAAAAAGCGTCGAAGGCCTTAAAAGCCTTCGAACAAGGATCCGACTACCCAGTCTCTCCAAAATAAGCCGAAGCC